>PVIR01015055.1:0-39208 GCA_004026965.1 Petromus typicus | reverse complement strand
TTTGTTTAGTACATGGTGAAAGGAGGATTTCAATTTCCATCTTCTCCACACAGACAACCAGTTTTCCCAGAACCACTTAAATAGGTATCTTTCCTCCAACATACAGTTTTTGCCCCTTTGTCAAAAATCAAATAGATGAATACATCACTAGAAGTTCCTGTATCTTCAGGCCTGTAACTTGATTCATATACTTGTTTATGTTCCGGTACCATGCCGTTTTTATCACTACTGCTTTTTAATATACCTTGAAGTCAGGGATTACTATGCCTCCTGATTTGCTCTCATTGTTTTTGTTCTTCTGGGTCCCTTATGGTTCCATATGAATTTTAGGATTGTTTTTTCTAGATCTCTAAAGTATGCTGTTGTTATTTTGATTAGGGCTGCATTGAATCTGTATAACAGTTTGGGGAGTATGGCCATTTTGATAATACTGATTCTACCTGTCTAAGAGCAGTGGACATCTCTCCATTTTCTCAGGTCCTTTTCCATCTCCTTTTTTGAGTAGTGCAGTCTTTGTAGAAGTCCTTCACTTCACTTACTAGGTTAATTCTTAGGTATTTTATTTTTCTTGAAACTACTGTGAATGGTAGTATTTTCATATTTTCTGTCTTACCCTGTGGTGTACATAAATGTGAATAATTTTTGTGTGTTGATCTTGTATCCTGCTATATTGCTGAAGTTTGCTACTAATTCTAAGAGTTTTTTGGTGTTGTTTTCTGGGTCTTCTGGGTAGAGAACCGTGTCCTCTGCAAATAATGATAATTTGATTCTTCCTTTCTTTTATATATTTCTTTCTCTTGCCTAATTGCTCTGGATAATGTTTCAAGTACTATGTTAAATGGAAGAGGAGATTCTGGGCACCCTTATCTTTTTCCTGATTTTAGGAGAAATGCTTTTAGTTTTTCCCCCATTTAGATCATGCTGGTTATTGATTTGTCATATATAGCTTTTGTCATATTCAGTTATGGTCCTTCTGAATCTGTCTTATTCAGGACTTTTACCATGAAGATGTGTTGGATTTTGTCAAAAGCATTTTCTGCATCTATTTATATGATCATATGGGTCTTTTTTTTTTTTTTAACCTTGCTTCTCTTTATTTATTGACTGATGTATGTTGAACCAGTCTTGCATCTCTGGGGTAAAACCTAACTGATGGGCCAGGGATTTAGCTCAGTGGTTTTGGCGCCTGTCTTGCAAGTGCAAGGACCCGGTTTTGATCCCCAGTAACCACATACAACAAGGCCAGGTGTGGAGACTCACGCCCAGCAGCACTCAGAACCACAGACCACAGTGCCAGGTGTGGTGGCTCATGCCTGTAATCCCAGCACTAGGGAGGCAGAGGCAGGAGGATTGCTGTGAGTTCGAGGCTGAGCTCAGGGCTGAGAGACCCTGTCTCAAAAACAAAACAAAACAAAACAAAACAAAACAAAACAAAACACCAACCTACCTGATAATGATGTGTGATCTTTTTTGATAGTATGAAGCATTCTATTTGCTAATATCTTGTTGAGGACATTTGCAGTTATGTTCATTAAAGAAATTGGCCTAGAATTTTCTTTTTTACTTGGGTCATTATCTGGTTTTTGGATCAGGGTGATACTAGCTTCCATTGATGAGTTCAGGAGCATTCCACCCCTTCAAATCTCTTTGAAGAACTTGTGAGATATTAATGATATAACACCCTTAAGAGTTTTGTAGAATTTGGCAGGTCCTGGGATTTTTTTTTTAACTTGGTGGATTCTTTATTATTGTGTCAATTTCATTATTTTTATTGAGCACTTCAGCATATTTATATCTTCTTGGGTTAGTTTTGGTTTGTTGAGCGTGGAATGTAGGAATCTTTCCATTTCTTCTAAATTTCCTAATTTGTTGTATATAATTTTTAAGTAGCTACTATTTTCTGACCTTGCATAGTATCTGTTGTGATCTTACTTTTTCACTTCTAATTGCATTTATGTGAGTCTTTTCTCACTTTTTCTTAATAAATCTGGCTAAATCTTCATAAATCTGGCTGGGGGCTTTTCTATTTTACTTATTATTTCAAAGAACTGGATCTTTGATTCATTGTTTTTATATACTGGGGGTTTTTTGTCTCAATTACATTGATTTCTCCTTTCATCTTTATAATTTTCCTCCTTATTTTTGGTTTGGGGGTCCATTTGTTATTGTTTTTCAAGTATCTTGAGATTTCTCCTACGATTGTCTATTTAAGCTTTCTTTGTTTTTCTAATATGAGCATTGACTGCAATGAATTTTCCTCTTAAAATTTCTTTTTAGTGTCCCAGAGGTTTTGATGAATTGTACCATGATGGTTATGAATTTTCAGAAATTTAAAAATTTCTTCTTTAATTTTTTTCTATGACCTATTACTTGTTTGAGTATATTATTAGTTTTCTAGGAGCATTTACCTTTTCTGAAATTTTTTCTGCCATTGATTTTTATTGTCATTGCATAGTGGTCTGATAGTATTCATGGAGTAATTTTTATTCTTTTCTGTTTACTTAACCAGATTTTGTGGACTAGTTTGTGATTATTTTTATAAAGCACTATGTGCTGCTGAAAAGAATGTACACTCTGTTCTAGATAGGTGCACTGTTCCGTATATATGCGTGTTCAAGGATGTGGTTCAGCTCTGAAATTTCTTTCTTGGTTTTCATTGAATAAATTATCTCTTTGTGTGTTAAAATCCCTCATTTTGATCATGTTAGTATCTATCTGATTTTTTAATTCCAGCAGTTTTTGTTTTTGAGGCTATGTGCTCAAGTATTGCATGCATATGTTTTTATCAAGGTCATCTCTTCTTGTACCCCCTAACTAGTATGTGTGACCTTCTTTGTCTTTTCTACTCAGCTTTAGCTTGAAGTTTACCATGTCTAATATTAGAATTGCCACCCCTGCTTATTTTCAGGGTCTTGCTGTATATGATATTGTCTTCCTTTAATTCTTAGTGTATGAATATCTTTTTGGATTAAATGAGTTTCTTGAATGCAAGAGATGGTTGGATTCTGCTTTTTGATCCAGTCTGCCGGTCAATGTCTTTTCAATGGACAGCTGGGGCTGCTAACATTAAGAGAGATTACTGAGATGGGTGGGCTAGCTACTGTCATCACTTTCTCTGTCTGTTGGCCTGCTTTTGCTTTTCTTTTCCTGATGTTTATCCACTGACCTCTCTAATTTACTGTGTTTTTAGCTATGTTCAATTTGTTGTTTCTGTCAAGAATAGTTTGAAGTATTTCCTTTAGAGCAGGATTAACATTCACTTACCTTTTGAGCTGGTCCTTCTCATGGAAATATCTTATTTGTTTTCTAGTTTGAAGGATAGCTTTGCTGAGTAAGTCAATCTAGTTTGGAAGTTATTTGCTCTTTAGATTTGGAATGCTTCACTCCAAGCTCTTCCGGCATAATGTAATAAAACTTGCCTGCCAAATACCTACAGAAACATTTTATTTGCTGGAGAAATTATAGAATTCCAGAATTCCATCAAAAACTGGGAACAAGACAAGGATAATCATAGTTACTGTTACTGATTAACTTAATATTGGAGGTCCTGGGCAACTCTACTATAGGAATAAAAATAATATAAGAGACAAAAGGATTTTAAAGCAAAGAAATACTTGTATTTGCCTTGAATAAAATTATTTATTGAGAGAGAATAGAATTAATCATGAACTCTTCGAATAAGTATGGATAAAGACAAGTTACCCAATACAAAATATAAAAATCAGCAGCTTGTTTTTATATACAACTAATTAAACATATCTTCAGAAAACCAGATACTCTTAATGATAAAATCAAAAGCTATAAAGTATCTAAAGACTAATTTATGAAAGGACACTTGCAATAATATCTCTAATATAATGAATTTGTTCCTTGTATGAACATTCATTAATCTGTAAAACTATTTAGTAGACACTTCTGTGTAGAGATTATATGCGTGAGCTTATGTAAATAATGTTTTGGGTTTTTTTGTTTTTTTGTTTGTTTGTTTTTTAGGTTTTTTGAGACAGGGTCTCGCTTTGTGGTTCAGGCTGGCCCTTAGCTCAGTCTCAAATTCACATCACAGCAATCCTCCTGCCTCTGCCTCCAGAGTGCTGGGATTACAGGCGTGAGCCACCACGCCCGGCACTGGTATGTGGTACTGGTTGCTGCTGGGGTGAGTCTCCACACCCAGTACTGTGTGTGGTTATCGGGGATCGAACCCAGGTCCTTGTGCTTTCAAGACAGGCGCCGGAACCACTGAGCTAAATTCCCAGCCCAATAATGTGTTTTAAAAAAGAAAAATTCTAAAGACAAAAAGTGATGAGACCACAGGAAGGATTAGAGATAAAAAAATTTTAAAGTAATCAAAACAACTGAGAAAACTACTCAATATCTTGGTAAAGGAAATATGAATTTATTAAGAGACATCTACAGGCTCTGAGTGAGTAAGTTGTTCTATTTTCTTGATGGAATGACTTCATATAACGAGAATGTCAGTTCTTTGTAAAAGAATCTATAAATTCAGTGAATTATCAGTTGAAAATCCAGTTACATTGAAAGAGGAAACACAGTTTTATCTAGATAAGGAACTGTACGGATTGTGAATAACTAAATTGAATTTGAAAAAGGAGAGGAAGGGGTGGAGGGAGTTGGGTGGGAACTGACTTTACCATGGAGTCAGAATAATAAAACCAGTACACTTCTCATGAGAGAAAACTGGATGGAGAAAACACAATTAGGACTGGAGAGAGAAACTTCCAGCGCCATATAGATGCACGGACTTCGGATGGACTATGACCCAAAGAGATGAATGGTAAAGACACCAAGTTAATAAAAGATACTCAGAATATTTTTGGAACTCACATAGGAAGATGAACTTTTAAAACAAAACTGTCCAAGCAGAAAACATGAGGCTAAAACTGATGGATTTCATTGCATCACAATACACTTTTATGTTTAATGAAAATAATCAGGGATAAAAGTAACAGAGAACCTACGAGTTTGGGATTGTTTTAATTGCTCCTTTGTCACTGAGACATGTTAGCTAAGGGCCACCCCTCAAGGAGGGGAGACCTGTTTGAGTTCTAGGGTTACAGGCAGGAGGCTCCAAGGAAGAACCGCAGGGCAGAGGGCGGAGCGAGGAAAGGCTGGGCACATCCTCGCCATCTGAGAGCACATCCAGAAGGGCGGAGCAGAGAGAAGCCCCCTTCCAGGCCACGCCCCGGTGACGCCTCTATCCGGGTCCCACCTAACAGCAATTCCGCTCTAGCGCCTCACATTTCAGTCACCTTCCCAAAGCCCCGCCCCTAAGCTCATGAGGCTTTTGGGGATCATCTTGCTACAAATAGGAATCCTAACGCAAATATAGTAAAAAAAAAAGAACACGTGATTTACAAGACAAGGCAACCTAAAATGATATATAGTTTATGACAAGATGCTCAAACTCTCTAGAGTTTATAAAGAAAGCAAATTAAAACAACAATTTATAACTTCGTACCTATTCGATTAACACATGAGCTCAAGGGACAAAGTTGTGCACATGGAGCAGAGAGTTGAGGATCCTCAGGCATCTATGAGCGTGTGAACTGCAGTAGCTGGGCTACCAAGTTGCTGGTCCTGTTTGGTCAAATTGAGAATATGTTTTTCCTAGAATCTAGGAGGCTCTCCGGGGAACCCAGGGGTCTATCTGGGTTCCTATCCCAGAGAAATCCCCAAATGAGACACCTAGGTAGATGCTCATTCCTCTCCAAGGGAGAGATAGTCTATGGTTCTGTACTGGAGAAAAGGAGAAGTATTGGCAGTAACATGTACTGGGGGACATTAGAAAGTAGATTTGATATATGTAGGAAAACATGAAGAGACCCTGAAACCAGAATGCTGAGTGAAAACATGAAACACAGCACGACGTGTACAGTGCGGTACAATGTGTGCACATTGAAGGATTTGGATACAAGACCCCAGTATTTGTTTTACAAGGAGTAGATAAAAATACAGTGCACTAGAAATGATCCATGGCTGGTTATTGAAGAAGGCGCACCACAAATGGAAGACTTTGATTGGATATTGGATACTGGCAGGCATAAAGGAAGGAGGGAGGTGGGAAGAAATTGGATTGGATGTTTCCTCTTATCCAGGCCCTCCTGCGGGCCAATCAGGGTATGACAAGTGGTTCTCGGAGAGAGTGGTCTGAGGAGGTCTTGCCCTGCAAGGTGGCCTCTGAGGAGCTGTTTACTGAAAAGATAGTTGAAGGAGGGGCCTTGGGATAGAGCATCTGTGGAAGAGTCCAGCCAGCAGGGAAATGTGGAAACTTAGCAGCCCAAGGCAGGGTAGGAACCTTAAACAGTCAGGTTTTAGAGCAGAAGGCCTCTCGCCCAATCAGAAATATAGACCTTGGGCAGAGGATTTAGCTCAATGATTCCAATGTCTGTCTTGCAAGAGCAAGGTTCAGAGTTCAGTCTTCGGTAACCACATATTAACAGTGCCAGGCATGGAGACTCAAGCCTGTAATCCCAGCACTCAGGAGGCAGAGGCAGGAAGAGACCTTGTAAAGTTATCCTTGGGCATCCAGCTGAGAAACAGAGAGACACAGACACCTGCACCCCGGATCTGCACGGACCTGTTCAAGGGGCTCCACTCCTCCTGTGCTGCCTTGGGCAGCTCATGCTTTCACAAGGGTCAAAGGGTCTAGATACAGTCAGTCTACAGAGAATATTGCACAAACAATAATTTAAGGTGAATTCAAAAGGTAGAGTAAAGCACAGGGGTGCTGTACATAGGTGTGGGAGCTCAAGTCCTACTGAAAGAATTGATAAGGTTGTACAAGTGCGGACACATATCTCTCTGGAGTCTGAAGATCTTGTAAAGCAAGACTGCAGGTGATATGTCAGGATCATTTTCTGATATATACTTACAACCAATCTCTGTATGTTTTTATTTTTCAATAAATAAACCATGCTTTGAAATTACTTTCTAGTCTCTTCTCTATTTGGATCTGTATCTATTAATTTTGTTCTAGAAGCACCAGCTTTAAATTTTTTTTTTCTTATCTGGAATCTGTGTATTCTAGGCGAGGCAGCCCTGTAATAATTTATTTTAATTATTCATGTTGCTGATGTTGAAGGGCCAGTGAGTACTCAGCACGTCACCATGGAAACCAGCATAAGCTGCCAGCAGGTTTTATCAGCTTTCTCTAGCTCAAACCTTCGGTGATCTGACTGCTAAAGATTGGAGACTGAAGAGGAGCCGGCATGAGCTCCAAGGTGAGCAGAATGGTTTCAGAAGTGGAAGAAAGTCACACCGGAAGACCAGGCAGCCAGCTGGCTAGCAGCAACACCCACACACATGAAAAGAGAGCATCTGTAGGTCCCTACAGACTCGGCTCCTCCTTTCCTGGCATAGCTCACCGTGCCTGCATCTCTGCCCCTCTCTACTTTTTCAGGTGGGAGGTATTCGTTATGTCAGCCTTTGCGTGTCCACCCTCAGAGGGATTTGCTCTGTGCTGTAACCTCCATGAAGAGCCCAGGGCCTTGGACAGAAAACCCAGCAATCCCCACAGGGAGGGACAGAGAACATGTTTTTTAAGTTAACTCAATATTAACAGCCATTCATTGACATGACTTTTACAGGAAAGAGACATTGTTCATTCAAGCTAGATACAAAAAACCCCAGATGGAACTAAATTTTATAGAGAACGTTAAAATTTATAACCATGTGCACCTCCAAACCCAACATATCACCCCCCTGCCTTGTTTAGCCTTGTGAAGAACATTTTGCAATGTTCTTATTTTCTCCTTTTCACCTCAGGCAGGTGGAAACTTTGTCCTGGATCATCTTGGCTTCTTGGACCAGTGTTTGGAAACCACATATAACTGAACTGTTTGTCTAAAATATTTTCAGGGCCAAATCATTTTCTGCTTTTTAATCCCCCTGGCTTGTGTCTTGTATGAGTTGGTTTATTATTTGCAACATTTAAATTTTTCCATTCTTTTAAAATGTAATAAATGCGATTTACATTTGCTTGTTTGCCTAAAGTACTTTCAGTTGTGACGATCTCCTGTTTCCTTCTTTTCCCTGTGCTAATTCCTGCTTTTTAAAAATTCAGATCTTTACTGGTACATTATATATCCACATCATAGTCACTTTCGGCATTGAGAATTTGTACCAGTATATGATATGACACAACTTGATTCTCATTTTTCCCCATTCCCCTACCCACCCCACTACTTCTTGCTCTTTATGAGAATGCTTTGGGAGGTTCAGTAGGTTCAGACTCCCTTACCTTTGCTGACTTTGAAACTTGCTAGTATGTGGTATTTTCACAATTCCTCTTATTCAAGGAGCTTAACGTGCTTTGCATAGTCTGCCCTAATCCTCTCGGCTGGCATTTCTGCTTCCTGGAGGAGAGGTCGTCGGCGTTCTCACCAAGGTCCCATCTCAATGGATGGTTTGGGTTTGGAGCTTCCCCCATCGTCTCCCAAGTGCACGCTTCTGCTCCCAGACCATGACGGGGGCTGGTGGTCAAGGCTGCTCAGGGGACACTAGAAAACAGAAGCTCCAGATTCAGGGTCCTGAGGCTGCTGTTCTCCCAGGAAGAGCTGGGCCGCAATGGCCAGGGAAGTCTGTCCCTTGGGGCCCTACTCCACTTTTGCAGGGAGATGTGACTATCTGGAGGAAAACATTTACTGTTACCCAAAGATAAAGGCATTGCTCTTTGTAGGAAGAAAGTTCCATTGAAAAGCATCATCGATTCCTATAAAATTAATTTCTTGATAAGCTTGCTCAAGTCTTTACTTTTCCTGGAAAACCTCAAACTATCATAGGGCTGCTTCCCAAATGTCAGACCTCAAATTGTGCTAAGGTCGCCACCTAGCGGTCAGCCTTGGCATTACTATTGCCCTAGAAGAGGCCCCCGCTTCAGCAAGTGAAGTGTTTTTCTTCACTTGCTGAGAGCAGGGTAACTGGTTATTATTTTGTTTTGTTTCTGCTGTATTGCTTGTTCTTTTGATCTTTACTTCTCCAATTCAGTTTACTAGATATTGATTATAATACTGCGCACGCTTTCACTTTTATTCCCCAGGGGCGAGCGCACACTTAGGTTTTGCTGCCCTTAAGTGAGGATTTGACTTTAAAGTCGTAACTCTGAGCTCCTGAAGGTTGTCCTTGCGATCGACCTCAGGTCTCGGTGATGTTTTACACACTCATTTTCCGCTGTGCATCGCAGGCCCTATTTTATGCATTTTAAGACTATGTGTACATCGTCATCACACCCCACCCCCAGCTCGTCACGTGTGTCTCACCAAAAGGGTGCACACCTGGTGTTTGAAGATCTCGTGTCTCTAGTGCACCCTGAATCTAGCACAGCGCTGCGCGTGACCAATATTGCTAATGAATGAAAAGGCTTCCTATAGAAGATTAAAAAGCAAGGCTAGTTTTCTTTGTAATTCCCAGCTTTCTCCTCTGTGCAGTAAAGTACTCATCTTGAAATAGCTGAGTTTAACAAGCAACTCCAGTGAGTCAGATCTTAGCAGGATAATGAAAATCAAGGTTTGAGTGCAGAGCCTTGAATTCAAGGGTGACTGATGCCCCGACGATGAGGTGGGGATCTGCCTGTCAAGGTTAGACTCCCCGGTCTGTTCGGACACTCCGTAGGGCAGGGCATAGCTATCTTCCTCTTACACCAGTGTCTGACTGCAGCCTGACCTGTGTGCTTGTTCAGTCGCGTCAGAGACCAGACACAGAGCTAAGAGCCATGTGCAAGCTGAGAAAGTAGTAACCCTTTTAACGTCTCAGCCTCCCCTGCAGACAGGAGCAGCCATTTTGGCTGGTGAGGTTGGTGTATAATGCTGTGTGGAACTTCCTACAAGAACTCCTCAGAATAGGACTGCTTTCTCCCCTAGTTTTCTCATTCTTCTTGTCTACAACTTAGACCTATGGCTGGAACTCTAGCAGTCCTCTGAGGCTAAAAGGACTTTAAGGGAGATGGAATGGAAATTTAAAAAAGAGCCTAAGTCTTGACACTTTGGAGACCATCATCCCCACCCTGAATCTACTTCCAAATTCTTCATTACCTGCCAGGGAGTAAGGCGGGGGAGGAGATCCCTAATTTGTTTAAACCTGTTTTGGGAAAGCTACTGTCCCTTGGAGTTTGTGTTAATCAACTTTCAGTCAACTGTTACAAATACCTGAAACGAATCAGTTTTATACAGACAAAGGGTTTATTTTAGCTCCCAGTCTTGGGTGTCCCAACCAACCGTTGGTTGGCCCTGTTACATTTGGGCCTGTAATGAGGCCGCTCATCAGGGTCAGGAGCACATAGTGGGCACCACTACTCACCTCATGGCAAGGAGGAAGGGGGAAGAGACCAGGGCCCTACCGCCCTCTTTGAGGGTGCATCTCTTGATACGAAGACCTCCACTGAGGTCTTGACCTCCTCTCTCTACAGCAAGACCTCCTCCCTCTTAAAGTGCCTGTCATCTCCCAGCATCCCCAAGCTGGAAACCAAGCCTATACACACGGACCTTGGACCACACTCAAGCTCCAAACCAACACACAACAACCCAATAGTCAGCTGGTAAAAGCTCTTACGAAAATTTGCCTGCATTTAAAGTCTTATCAGTCCTCATATAGAATGGAATAGATCAGTTTCTCTAGTTGTTAGAAAAAAGCATTGTAGAGATTTGAATAATTTCTCCTGAAAAATTGTGGGTCTGTGACTTCAGGAACACAGAGGGCTAATCTTTCGGTAAAGGTATTTGGCATGTTACAGCCATCCAGAGGCAAGAACAGAGCTCACAGGGATTAGTGACTAGCTTAGTGAAGGTTGGAGTTTACTATTTGGAACAGGATAGAGTCAGCTATAGAGGCTGAAAGGTTTTTTTTTAGTTAACATAATTGATCTGTGTATACTACTGGAAAAAATTACCCAGAGTTCTGGGTCTCCAACACATGATTTGGGCTACGAGAGTGAGAGAAATCACACAGCTGTCTATGGAAGATTTAGCCAATTCCTCTTAGCAGAGAAAAGTAATTAAGAGTATGGGATTTGTGATCATAGGTACCTGAGCTTAAGCCTGGCTCTGTTAGGTTTTGCTGTTTGATTTTATTAGTGAATGTTCATTGTGTATAATAGAGGAGTTTATTTGGCATATTCATAATTTTGATAGCAGCATTTAAATTGCTAAGCCTGTTTCCTCATCTGCAAGATACAGTGTACACATATAGTGGAGACTAATAGCTAGTTGTAAGGATTACATGAGGTTTACCCACACTTAGCCAACTGCGTCTTGTAGGCATTAAGTATTTAATAAGATAGGACCATTAGTGAAGACTCGATACAGGTAATTCTACTCTCCAGTCCTATTGCATTTTGGGGAGCTGACCTAGGGTCTGGACACAGCTTGACCTTCAGGACCTACTGACCTGGATACCAGGGAAGTCATTTCCAAAGGGCTGCAGTCCCGGCTGGAGCTGAGATTGCCAAGGCCCTTTGTCTTGATGCTCTAGTTGCTTGGAGCACAGCCTCCCTTTTCCTGTGTCCTTCAGCCTTTCATCCCTCCAGACTACAGCGCATACATGACTTCCTTTCTGCAGGCTCCTCTGGGCATGCAAGGAAATCAGGGGTTCCTCGTAGAATACACCGGGCCCACTGCACCTGAGCATTGAGAGCCATTTGTCTCCACCGTCAGACTGTGAAACCCTGAAATGCAGGGGCCAAGTGTTTTCTTTATCTCCCAGTACTTACTTCATGCTCAGAAGTTAATAGGCTGATAACAGGTGTTTATAAGAACAAAATGATCCATTTTGCAAATGCTTATTGTCCTTGGGTGGAATTCTGAGCCCCATTGTCCCTTGTCTTCATTTCTGCATTCGGGTTAAATCCCTAGGAGGAGAAACGAAGAGGGAAAAAGGTGGTGTGGGGTGATGACCTGTCAGCGCTGTCTAAGCACATAAGAGAGACGCAGGGAGACGAGGCTTGTTAAGTAATCGATACAAGTGGCTGTTGAATGAAGCATAAGGGAAATTCTCTGGGGACTCTCCGGATGGCCAATAGGAAGCTGCAACTGGGGGTAAGTTTGGTCAAATGCTTTGTGCTTTGGTATAGACAAGTCTCCCTGGAAGAGTAGCCCTGGGGGACATAACTTCTCCATTCTCTGGGCTCCATGTGGACGGAACTTTGAAGCAACCACTGTTCATTTGCCCACTGGCTCCCCTGCCGCTATGGTTTAAAAAGAATGAATAAGAATACACTAAATTCAAAAGAGAGTCAGGTGGGACAGATCTATAGCGTCTGAATTACTTTTCAAATAATATATCCTAGAAGATATAAAGTTGGTCTGTCTCATTGAAAGGCAGCTGTTTGATTTCAGAATGTATTTATGCATGCGCGCATAGGAGCCCTGGGGAAGGTCTTAGCTGAGATCTTCTTCTGCCCTGGTGCTTACACAGGGTAGGAATAACATCCTGGTTAGAAAAGTCTCTGCATTTCCTGGAACCAGTCTGAAAGGACAGGCATTTTGTTAGACTTTCAGTTCCGGGATGAGATACACTGAGGTTAGGCTGTGTCCATCAAGAGCTAGGAGACATAAGCAAACTCAAAGTGCTTTGGGGGTTCAGTGAAGTTAGCCCATTCCCTTGCCTCAGCCTTTCCCACAGGAGGGTGGGCACAGGTGACTCCTACTCTCAAAATCAGGAAAGGTAACCCCTGGATTACTTTCACAGCTGTGAGTCCCGGATAAAGGGGTAACATCTCCTTCCCTGGCACCGAACCAGCACCGAACTTCCTGATCTACCCCGACTCAGGTTAGCGGAGTGCAGCCAGGGAGAGAAGCAAGGCAGAGAGCATCTCTCAGGCTACTGGATTCTGAGAGGCCCAGGGAGGGGTTGACTCATGGCCTGGAGTATGTTTGGGGGTCCCAGGCTGCCAGGCACTGCTGCTATGGCAGGAGATGGCTGTGGACTGGCATTTGTGCATCGGAAGTACATGGCATCAAGTACGTGGTTCCTTGTTAGGAATGTGACAGTGATCACAGAGGAGCCTGAGTTCAAGAGCCACATTAGTGGCCACAAGCTTGCAGCTGTAGCTGTTTGGATAAATTATTATAGACCAGACGGGTTATAAACATCCCTTCAAGGGCTGGGGATTTAGCTCAGTGGTTCTTGCCTCTGCCTGGCAAGCGCAGGTTCCTGAGTTTGATCCCCGGTAACCACATACCCCAATGCCGGGCGTGGTGGCTCACACAAGTAATCTCAGCACTCAGGAGGCAGAGGCAGGAGGATTGCTGAAAGTATGAGGCTGGCCTGGGCTACCTAGTGAGTTCGGGGCTAGCTTGAACTACGAAGTAAGACCCTGCCTCAAAAAAAAAAAAAAAAATCCGTTCAAATCAGAGTGTTATATGGCCTGTGTCCTGAGAGGCTCTGAACCCTCTGAGGTCATTTTTATTCCATTTCATTTATTTCCTTCATAAGGACTTAATCACCTCCTCAAGCCCCACCTTCTGTAACTCCATATTGGAGATTAGGATTCCAGCACCTGACTCTGAGAGACACTGATATTCAGTCCATTATTTACGGGGCAAATAACCTCAGCATAACCAATGGCATAGGGAAAATTCCCTCCTTTTCTCTCCCTCTGGCCCAATAATGATAAGTAATTGGAGAAAAGAATCACCAGCCACACATCACCCCATGCTAGGACAGGAGACAGTCTGGAATCAAATACAACAATGAAAATACAAATTTTTGAAATTGAATTAAAGTATATCAAAGAGGCCACTATCCAGTAGGAAAAAACCTGAGCACAGTTAGCTAGAAAGTGAAATAAAATCATGTGCAGTCCCTTCCTGAACTGGTTGTATACATCTGTCTCCATGACACATTTGGACTCTGGCACTTTTAAAAGTGACAGTGTAGATTCCACACTTGAATCTATACTCCAAAGCCACTGTAATAAAAACAGCATGGTATTAGCAAAGAAACAGACTTGAAGATCAATGAAACAGATTAGAAGATCCAGAAATAACTCCAGATACACTGAGCCACCTCATCTTTGACAAAGGAACCAAATATCCTCAATGGAGGAAAGACAACCTCTTTAACAAATGATGCTGGAAAATTGGGTTTCAATTTGCCAAAGACTAAAACCAGACCTATCTTTTTCACCAGGTACTAAACTAAAATCAAAGTCGATTAGAGACCTAAATACTGAAACAGAAACACTAAACCTGGGGGAGAACAGGTTAGGTAGAACTCTTGGAGACACTGGCTTAGGGAAAGACTTTATTAACAAAACCTTTGCAGCACAAGAATTAGCAGAAGGAATCAACAACTGGAATCTCATCTTATTAAAAAGCTTCTGCTCAGAAAGAGAGACTACCAGCGGAGTGAAAAGACAACCAACAATTTGGGAAAAAAATTTTACCAGCTCTTTTTCAGACAAAAGGCTACTTATCTATAATATATAAACAGCTTAAAAACAACTCCCTCAAATTTACAGACCCAGTTCAAAAATGGGCATCTGAAATGAACTGACACTTTTCACAGCAAGAAGTAAAAGCAACTAAGAAGCATATGAAGAAATACTCAACATCTCTGGTCATCTGAGAGATGCTGAAGAAAATAACACTGAGATTCCATCTCACTCTACAAAGAATAGCTGCTCTCACAAAGTCAGCCAGCAGTAAATGCTGGCAAGGCTGTGAAGAGAAAGGAACCCTTCTCCACCGTTGGTGGGAACATAGACTGGTGCATCCACTACGGAGATCATTTTGGAGATGCCTCAAAAAACTAGGACTAGAGGTCCCATTTGACTCTGCTATTTCCCTGCTGGAAGTATACATGAAAGAATTAGAAGATTCATATCAGAGCAACATATGTGCACCCATGTTTATAGCAGCTCAATTTGTGGTAGCTGTATCTTGGAAACAACCCAAATGTCCATCAACTGGAGATTGGATAAAGAAGATGTGGTTTTTGTTTTGTTTTGTTTTGTTTTTTTAATAAAATAGAGTATTACTCTGCCAAAAAATTATAAATTAGAGTCATTTATACTCAAGTGGACATATTTGAGAACACATACATAAGTGAAATAAATAGGCCACAGATGTATAAATACCATATCTTTTCTCTGGTGTGATAAACTGAAGATGTAAATGAGTTCTAAAATATATGATAGATATTGTGAAATAGAAAATATTCGAAGAGAAAAGCTGGGGGTAGGGGTAAGTAAAAAAGGGAAAGAAAAAATCTGATGGTTAAGAAAAGGAAGCAAAGCTCATGTATATAGGGGTGGGAGTTTTAGGATGTTCAAGGGAATAGGAAAAATAAGAATTAAGTCATGTCATATACTGGTACAAATTCTCAATGTTGAGTGGGGTCATGATGTGCATATAAAATGTACCAATAAAAATGATTTAAAAAGTGACAGTGTAATAACTACTGTTAATTTCCTCATTTGGCTATGAAAATTTGTATCAATTTTCATAGAATGAAAAGAAAAAAAGCTACTTAAGACAAATTTTACAAAAGTCACTTCATTTATAGGCAAAGGCTAAATATCTGTGCTCACGACTAATCTTGCAGTAGGAACTTCTTGAGAATTCGATCTTCATCCTTTGAGGGGCCAGGACAGGGGTGGCTGAGAGGGATAGGATGTTTGTGCTAACAACAGAAAAATCATTCTTTTTATTTTTTTTCTCTAAACAGTCTGGTTTTAGAGCTCTCGTGTTTTGTATAAGTCATGAAGTAACTGCAGAAATCTTTCCTCCGCTTTTTCTGACATTCTCAGATGTGTCCTCTGACTGTGTGGGCTCGTGTGTGGGAGTATTGACTTCTCCTTGATAGGCCACAGTGAACTGGCATTTACACAGGGCTGCCCTGGAGATGCCTGCTGAGTCAAAAGGAAAAATCATTCTAGAAAATATAATTTAATGCTTTTTGAAATGTTAGACTAAACATAAATTTACAAAAGAGTCTAATACCGAAGGCTCTCATACATCTTTATTCCAGGGTTAGCACCTAATGTTAACATCTTACGTATTCATAATATACTCATCAAAATTAAGAAATTAACTTGCTACAGTGCTGTAAGCTAGACAAAGACTTTACCCAGTTTTCCTCATGCCCCTATTCTGTCCAAGACTCAATCTAATTTATGTTGCAGTGAATTTCGCTGTCTGGTACCTGAGATTGTACATTCCAGACTGTCTCCTGTCCTAGCATGGGGTGATGTGCGGCTGGTGATTCTTTTTTCCAATTACTTATCATTATTGGGCCAGGAGGAGAGAAAAGGAGAGAATTTTCCCTATGCCATTGGTTATGCTGAGGTTATTTGCCCCATAAATAATGGACTGAATGTCAATCAGGTACCACGTACCATATTAAGCACCCCTTCAAGGGCTGGGGATTTACGTATCTATGTAACTTGGGTCCTGGGGAGTCTCTTCCTCAGATCTGGATTGTCCCCTGCTGGGCTAGGCCCCAGGAGAAGGAGCAGAGGGTGGGGGTGTGGGGCCCTCAACTTGACACCAGAATACTCTTGATACTCTTGATACTCTTGATACTGGAAAATTCCTACCTGTCAGAGAGGAAATTGTGTGACCAGCGTGTTTCTATAGTTCCCGTGTAGAGTTGCCTGGCTACAGAGGACACCAGCAGTCTACTTCACTGGATTGTGAAGATAAAAGCTCCAGGGACAAAATGGCAGCCGCCGGATTTCCTGTGCCGCGGCCCTGCTGACTTTTGTTCTGTGCCTTCTCAGCTTGCTGCTCTGTGCAGCATGTACCTTCTTGCTCTCACGTCTCTTCCTTTCTTTTTTCTTGCTGTGTTCTGCTCTGTATTCAGGGCCTCTTCTCCATAAGGGACACACCAACTGCGGTTACATGGTTTCAGTCTCCACGGGGGAGGCAGAGGGTGGAGACTCTCAACCCTTCCTGTCTGCCCTGGGTGAGACCCTGGGTGGCTTGGGTGCCACATGGCTCTTCTTCCTGCTAGAGGACCTGGCTCTGGTCTGCCAAGGCCTTTTCTGCCAGGCAGGTGGTAGCCATGTTCTGGGTTGCTAATCTGCGGTAGCTGTTGTGTGTCCTAATGGCTTTCCATCCTTTCCAACATCCTTGTACGTGGCTCTCCATATTTAGGAGCCATCTGGAATAGCTCTGATCCCCTGCTCAGGGCCTTCCTGGCACCTTGCCCCATCACCATCTCTTCCCTCCACCCTTCCCAAAGCTAGCAGGAGGCCTGAGGGACCGAGTCTCACTAAAATGCTCAGAGCCTGTGTCATCACGGTGTGGGGAAGGGGACCGGCTTGGTCAGATGATGTCTCCTGGGCTTTGTGGTGTCAGTGGGGCAGAAAGCGCCATTTTCCTTTCCAGTCTCAGGCCCACATCAACAGCCCCCCACTTGACCTGGTGACGGCCATCGGTCCAGAGTAGACTTAACAAAGAATCGCTACGTTCAAGTATATTTGACCTATAAAAATAGCAATTTTGTATAACCAGATCTAAAGAAAAAGAAGCAGGTAGGAAGAAGCCAACAAGCAAATTGCCCATGAAGATTTATAGCTGGCAATAAAGCTAACGTCTACTGCGTCCTCACGATGTGCAAGCCATCGTGGGCCACTTTAATGGCAGTGATGAATGCAAACTCATCCATGACGTCTGGTCTAAATGTTGATATTGAATCACTTCATCTTCATAACAAGCCTGCCAGGTCGGTAGTGCTTTATCGCATTTGATGGGTGAGGTGCAGAGAGGTCAGGTAACTCACCTTGGGCCGCACTGCAAGTGGTAGCCAGCTTGTCTCTGAAGCTAGTGTTGTTAACAACCACACTACCTGTGGGCCTGAAGTTGATGGTGTTATTGTCACCTTACAGGCGAGGAAGTAAAAAAGAGAGAGGTTAGCTAGTTTGCCGAAAGCACACACCTGGGACTGAGCTCAGACAGCATCTGATCCAGGCTCGCCCTGCCCTGGGCGCTCTTGCCCCCAGAGAACCACGAGGTCTCCGGCCCCCGCCCCGGACTTCTCTGGCTTCTCTCCTCTGTTCACAGAGGATAACCTGGTGCACGTCCTACCACGTTGGGCCGGCAGGTCCGATCTGGGGGGACTGTGTTGAGTATCTCTCGGTGAATGGTCTCACAGTCTCATCTGAGATGGGAACCAATTTAGAAGGAAATTCCTGTGGCTCCAACGGAAGCTGCCAGTGGTGGCCGCTGAAAGCGCCGAGAAGCCGCCACTCACACCTGCTCCGCTTGTTCCCTACCAAACGCAGCGTGGTGAGGACTGTTCCCAGCTTACAAGTCGCGTCTGTCCAGGACAAGAAGCAGGGACTTCTCCATGTCTGCTGAGCCGGCCTCAGAAGGGCTGCGGTGGAAAGTGTTCAAAGATCTGGGGACAAGGAATTGCAAGAGCGCTGCAGTACTGAAATGAGCCACAAGAGGGCTCCATTTCTTTTCCACAAAGGTCCGCAGCAGTGACAGCTTTTGGGGCCACAGATGTGAAATGCTATTCTGGACACAGTAATTAAACCACATTTAGTGTAATTTTCCAAAAATAAGTGAAATGGTTTGAGGGAATAATAAATTCTATAATTTCTTTAACCTCTAGATACAAAGAGGGAAACCTTTTAATAAAATGAATTTGTTTTCCGGCATGCTTTCCCAGGAAATCTCTCCTATCTCAACTTGGATGGTAATATTTCAAAAACAGAAATTCCATATTAAGTTTTTCAAGCAAAACAATTTTTTGCAATTGAGAAAGCTAATGAATATTTCTGAAAAAGTGGTAGTAACTGGAGTGTAAAATGATCTTAGTTTCGTTTGTGGGCCAGTCAGTAAAACCTGTGTTTTATACTTCAGCACAGGGATTTGGAATCAGACTGACAGGTACAGGAGGGCTAAAGGGACAAAAGGAACCAGAATCAGAACTTCTGGGAGGAATTACAGCCCTTGAGGCTTAGGATACAAAGAGAAGGGTGTTGGGATAGTCGAACGTGCATGCTCGGAGGTAGGGACTTGTCTGGCCGCACGGGCGTCCCCCAGAGTGCACAGTGAGGCTGGTCTGTCCGTGCTGACGTAGGTGGGCAGAGTGATACCAGAGAGAAGGGCTGCTTCCCACGCTGACCTTCAGATGCCCTTCAAGCGTCCCCGACTGGTAAAGAGCAAGAGGGATCCACCTGTTGAAAGGGAGTTGTACAGCACTGGTATCAGAGAGCAGACTACAGACAGGCAGCTTTGGAACGAAGAGGTGAGGGCTTAATAATTCACAGTTCACCCTTTTGGCTATTTAACAACTACCTACTTCACACTTTCTGACCCTGTTTGAAGTTCTATACAAAAAATAATAACTTCTTGGTCTGGCTATAGATGCTATCATTTTCCATTACCTGTTACTATTGGACATGGGTGTACTCAAAAATGCTTCAAAGAATCCCTGGGTTCCAGACACAGTTCATGTGAAATAGAAATCTGATTTCTCTGAGTAAGCAGGATCAGCCGACGCAGTCGCTCCCTTGTCTGCTCAGGCAGGAGGGCTGGGTATGCCAAAGGGCAACTGGCAGCTTTGACCCTCACATCAGGGGAGCAGTTTTTGTGTCACCTCATGGAAATAGAACGTCAAACCTGACGACCCCAGAGTGTCCAGCACAGAAGACCAACACTGCATGAGTGGACTGTGGATAGCGTGGTGAGAGAGGCCACTGGCACCCCGAGTTCCTAGGCCCTTGTTTGGACGGTGGGAGAAACAGGACCGTATAAAGATCATATCTTCAGTGCATGAGATATCTACAGAATGTCTCTGTGTCTGAAGGCTCCTTAGGCCATTCCATTCTCTATAAGACCAGCCGCTCCTGTGTGATAGTTTGGTGGTAAAACCATTTAACTGTATGGGCATGTTGTCATGTCCAATTATGGTGTGTGTGCATGAGTGTGTGTGTGTGTTTGTGTGTGTGTGTGTATGGTGTGTGTGTCTGTGTGTGAGAGAGAAATCAATACTTTGTAGAATTCTATGCAAGAAAAATAAAGTATCTGGCAAATCTAAGGATGCAAATCTATCTTCATTCATTTTCTATGGCTATAATGAAATATCTGAGACCAGATAAGTTGTAAAGAATAGAAATTTGTTTCATTCTAATCATTCTGGAGCTGGGAAGTCTAAGAGGATGATGCCAACATCTGACTGGCATCTGAAGAAGGCTTTGCTGCACTGATGCATGGGAGAGGCCATCACATGGTGAGACAGAGCAAGCAGCTAGTTCAAATCTCTCTTCTTCTTTTAAAGCCACTAATGCCATGACAGGGACCCTATCTCATGCTCTCGTCTAACCCAAATTACCTCCAAATACTTTTAACATAAGACTATGGAAATAAAGCTTCCTACACATGAACTTCAAGGAGACATATTCGAGACAAAAGCTTCATGAAGCCTAGCATCTGTGATAACTAACATACATTTCCCAGAGAATAGTGCAGAAAATGGCCACGTCTCAAAAAAATGAAGTTGCATCTGCCTTCTGTCCTGCCCTTCCCCTTTGCAGAGTCCTTTGCTTCAAGGTCAAATTTCTGTTTATTTGAGGACAGGTAATTTTGGTCCCAGGGCCTTTCGAAGGGTGAATTTGATTTTCTGTGTCTGTACCTCAGCTTGTTTCTGTCAGGGAGAAGATGGGAAAGAGGGACAGGGATAATCACATACATATATTTTTCAGGGAAATATTTTTCTGCAGTCAGCTTGCCTTCAGCCTTTTCCTGAGCATCATGATTTCATGAAAAAATGCTTCTCTCACACCCACGTTCACTCGATTATAATATTTAATGTATGCCTAGCCCAAGGGAGAAGTACGTACATGTATTACTTTCATTCAAAGAACGAAGAGATGAAGTGATTTCCTTCTATTTGTTCAACACTGTTAAGGCAGCAGGGTTTAAGTTAAATGTGCTTTTTCAAGGTGGAATTCCTTTGATGTGTAGCACCGATCTGACCCACTAATAATCCTGCCTGGTAGTTTTACAAACATCTAAAGCCCTGTCAACTCACTCCAACACTGACCATTTTAAGACTGAGTTACAAGGCCCAAAGGCACAGCACACCCAGAAACTGCATCCCCCACGTGTGACTACAACTCCAAGTGCTCACTGGGTATTGTACAGAACAAAGGCTACCCGCCCCTCTCCTCTTTGAGGAACTGACTTTTTCACGTGTCAGTAGCTTGCTTTGTGGTCAAATTTTATCATTCTCATGACTATGGAAAGAAGAAAATTGAACTATTCTTTCAAATACATGGAATTTTTTTCCAATAAACATTTAATAAGGTTGCATCATACCCCAAGAATGGGGCTGGGGAATGAGAATGGCCCCCATCCCAGGCATTTCTGGACAGGCCAGCCGCAGTGATCTAGTAGGACATGATGACTGGATCAGACGGTTATCCCCCTGTTCATGGGGTTCCCTGGTGGGACTCTTCCCTATGGTATGGGATGTCCATGGAGTGCATTCTGTGCTTGCAAACAGAGCTTGACCACCAGCTCTCCTGGACTGCGCATCTTGCACAGCTGAGAACTCAGCCCTTTGGGGCCCGGCTTCCACGGAGCAGGTCAGGGATGCACCAGAGCAGATCACATAAGTGTGCCTCAATCAGAGATGAAGATGATGCCAGAAGAAGAAACCACACTGACAGAGGTTGCAAGCTGAGTAGAGTGTTCCCCCACAACCAGCAACCCCAACCCCTTATATATATAATCTTTGTTTCCTTTTTTCTTTATTACTATCACATTCTTTTTCCACCATCTTGAAAAACACCATCAAGTACGTCTTAGATTCCAGAACTGCCACAAGTGTTCATGATCTTGAGAGAAGAAAGATGGTAAAGACAACATCGCATTGCAGGGCTGGCTTTGTGAAAAACAACCAATGCGTTTCTTAGAGACTTTGGCAGCTAAGCTGAGTCAAACACTGGGCTGATTCATTCTGGAACAAATATCTTTTTGGAGTGAGGATATAGCAAACATGGAAAGTAATCATCCTTTGATTTTCACTGAGCCCATTGGTCTCAGTCTTTACTTTCTGCTGGTCCCCAAATACGGGACACGTGACTAGCATGGAGCTATGGAGTTTGGGGATCTGTGACCATAACCATGGGGATCCATTTGGTTAAAGCTTCTGGGCTGGCAACAGTTGATCTTCCAGTTCTTCTTCCTTAGTCCTCAACCTCTGAGTATTCTTCACAATACCCATCTGTTGTGAGTCTCTTCACGGGAAGGTCCGTTATCAGTCAGTTTTCTCTTGAACTGTTGTTAACTGATAAACACTCTAACCAGAGACATTTCCACAACTCTTTCCTGTATGCCTGATGTAGAAGCACTGTGGACAGACAGGCTAAAAAAAAAAAAAGGCTGCTGACTTAACATCCAGTGCTGGCCGGGCAAATTACAGTGCACGGGCTGGCTGTGTCACTGGAACACAGCCAGCCTGTCCCTCCTGGTACTGGCATGGCTGCTTCTGCATTAATGGGAAAC
This sequence comes from Petromus typicus, assembly GCA_004026965.1. Classification (NCBI taxonomy): domain Eukaryota; kingdom Metazoa; phylum Chordata; class Mammalia; order Rodentia; family Petromuridae; genus Petromus; species Petromus typicus. The sequence goes on along the minus strand of PVIR01015055.1, from coordinate 16,733 downwards.
AGTGGCTGCAGAGACATTGAGGTCCCCTCACATAACAACCTAATGTATCTGCTGTCTGCCGTCTGACCCTTTCACAGGAAAACTTCGTAGATCCCATTCAGGTAGGTGATTAGCCTTTCTGACAGAGTTGTCATGTCAGGAGCGTTTTCTTAATGGCCAGTTCTGTGAGACTCAAGGGAATTTTGCTAATGGAGAAAACCCAGGCAATCAGAGATATCTCAAGGAAGGGAAGTCACATCTAGATGCTGTCAAATCCCACCAATAGGCAGCTGCCCTGGCTGTCAATCCAGGACAGTGGGCTGCCTTCCCTATGTCTGCCTGTAGGAAAGTGCAGGCCAGGAAAAGCAGCTCTCGGCCCTGGGGCTGATACTCCAGAGGCCCCCCCTCCCCCTCCGGCCTCCCTGCTCCCCTTCCCTGCGGCTCCAGGAGCACCACTGCCTTCAAGGTGGCCAACCTGGGGCTGCGCAAGAAAGCTGACAGTGACTTCTTTATTCCTCTGAGTTTTCTGACGACAGCAAAATGTATTTTTGCAGGCCTTGAAGAAACGCTTCACTACTCTATCTCTCCACAGGCACAGATAAAGGGGACTGACTAGGGAGCTTTATCAGGTTCCATTGATTTTTTAGCTAAAGGAAAATGTGAAGAGCCAAGAGTCAAAGACAGGGCAGGAGGGTCTCATGCATCAGGGCATTTCTGCTGAGCTACACGTCATCTCTGGGTAAGAAGCCTCTCTTCCCACTGAAATCCCAGCCACTGTCATTACAGAAGAAGATCCTGACCATTACAGGAACCAAATGAGTTCCTGTGTTATAAAGGCTACGTTCTTTTTCTAAAACACTTAGACCCTAATACTCCTGTGGAGGCCAACAGAAACCTCTATCCATGGAGGTTGTGCTGCACTGCAGCGAACCAGCCAGGTCAGCAGCAGGTGTGGCTTCCTTCCAAGACGAGGAGTGACACCAGAGTGACACCAAGGCCTGATGACTCCCCTGCTGAGAACTCCGAGAAGAATCTCCCACGGACTGTCCTGTGCTTCTCACAGAAGAGCAGAGGAAAATCATACAGGGCCTCGGAGCCCTTCCTCCTCCTCAGGTGTTGTCATGGAAACATATTCAATGCATCTCAGCAAATATGGGCAGAATATTTGGGGAGCAAGGCAGTGTCTCTACAGGAGCTGGGCAAGACACAAAGATGTCTGTGGTGCACTTACCATTGCTCTCAGAATCACAAAGCAGAAACAGAAAAGTATATCAGCTCAAAAAAGAGATGGATAATGGGAAATCTATGAAGGGATTAGATTTTGGGCTGGGGGAAAAAGACACATCTAGATTTAAATTTCAACTCTGTCACTACTACTGTGACTTTGGCTACATTCATCAAGTCGTCCCACAAACATTAATAGAAAACCCACTATGTGCCAGGGAACACTAAGTGCCAAGGATAGGAGTGGCCTGACTTGGAGGAGATGGCCTTTGTTGCTTTCATAGGACTAACATTTTGTAATGAGGTAAGACATACGATAAGGAGGTACATAAGTAAGTATGATTTCCTAACACTGAGGGCCATGAAGAAAATAGAAGGGTGGGCAAGAGCGACTCCTAGTGGTGGCTATGTTAGGAAAGCGCGCCAAGGAAGGCTTCCCAAAAGAAGACGTTTGCAAGGACAGCTAAGGAAGTCAGTGACCATCTGGGGAAAGAGGATTCCAGGTGCTGACCCGTGTTCACGTGATCTCTAAGTTTCAGCTTCCTCCTCTACATAATGGAGATTGTTTGTCTAATGAGATTGGTATAAAGGTTCAATTATACAATGCATATAAAGTACTTATCTCAAAGGACAAGGTAAATGCTCATCTATATTAGCATAGAATATCAAAACTCAAAGGGTGGCTCCTTTTGATGGATACAGTGTGAGCGCAGAGTTGTCTTTTGACCCAGTCTTTCTGAAGGGCAAGATTTAGGCAAACAGATCACAGCTTTGAGTTCTGTGCTGTTGGCCTCCCAGAAGAGCTCCTTCCAGAAGCCAGGCCACATTTGATTAGAATAACACAAATATTGGTCTCACTTCTAATATACACAAATTATGCGAAAGCAGCACCTGCCTGTGTCTTTCAGGTTCTACTCTGGCGCTTAAATGAGATATGCAGCGAGGCATTCAGCACCTGGAACATGGCTGTATGTAGGGATGAATGGTGGAAGAGCCCCGGTGGTACTAAGTCCATGTGAAGTTGGGTCTGTTTGGGGGCGAGTGAGAGACCAGCAAAGTAAGAACCCACGACTCATGGTAGGAGGTAGAGGATTTGTTATCTAGAGATGAGTCATACAAGATCATGCAGATTTGATTATCCCAGTAAGCTCTGATGTAAAGGACTATGGCAGAACTATTTCTGCCCTTCTTCAAACACACACAGTAGGGGAAGTAAAGATATAGCTTCTTGTGGGCGCATGGAAATGACGTCATGTCAGCTGTGGCAGGCACACCATGCGCAACCTTAGGCGGTGGGTAGTTTACCGTGTATGTGAGAGCGTTTTTCCTGACCAGTTTCACTTGCTCTCTGAAACATCCCTACAACAAAGGATTATTATTGCTCATTTGAAAGTGAAAAATCTGACACTTTAGAGATGGTAAACTAATGACTTGCCCAAGGTCACAGAGAGCAGTTGGCAAAGACTGGCTGGAATGTAGGTCTATCTAGTGCCAAAGTTTAAGCTCTGTGTACATTATTGTTATCATCTGAGTGCTTGGATCAATGCCCCACTCTCCATTCACGCATAACATACTAACTCCAAAATGATGGTAATAGGGAGCAGGGTGTGTGGAGGTGCTTACAGGGTCAGAACGTCATTCCTGGGCTTAGAGGTATTTTTACAGAAGACCCCAGAGAACTAGCATGCTCCTGCTGCCATGTGAAAAAGCACAGCTCAGCGCACATATATGAAGCAGAGTAGGGTCTTTGGACACCAAATCTGGCAACACTTTCTTTGATCTTAGACTTCCTGGGCTCTTAAACTGTGAGCAATATATTTTATTGTTTATAAAGTGTCCAGTTCAAAGAATATGTAATAGCAACCTGTATGGACGATGACAACCACGATCTGAAAAATTACTGTTATTATTTTAGCCTTCATCTAATTGAAACCAGAGCCTGAGGTAAGGATTGAGTATTGATGCTTCATTTAGGAAGTACATTCTCTGGTCAGTGAGGAAGAGAAAAGAAGGAGGGACCCATGCAAGGTGAAAGTGTCCCACATGACCCCAGGTTTTGGTGAGCAGTCAAGAGACACAGTTCACTGTTCAGCAAGGTGCCCAGGGTCCCAAAGTATCAAAGTACAAAGGACTGAACGGCAGTCTCTCCAAAGACAGGTCTGCTCTCTAATTCCTGGAATTGTGAATGTGACTTTATGTGGGGCAAAGGGGCTTTGCAGATGTAATTAAGGATTTGGAGATAAAGAGGTCACCCTGGGTGATCTGGGCGAGCACTAATCCACCGCCGAGTGTTCTTATGCTGACACACAGGAAGAGCTGACAGGAAGGGTGAGAGGGTGACCGCAGAGGCAAACACTGGAGTGATGCAGCCACACAGCAAGGATGGGGAGAGACACCACCAAGTGGAAGAGGTCAGGAACTGATCGTCTCCCAGGGCCCTTGGGGACGGCAAGACTCTGCTGCCGCCTTGATTTTGGACTTCCGGCCCCCAAACTACAAGAGTGTGAATTTCTCTCTTTAAAGTCACCCAGTCTGTGTGGCTTTATTTTAGGAATAAATAAGAGAAGACAAGAAGACAAGAAGAAGTCAGCGTCTACTCCGTCCTGTGGGCGGTCCCGACCAGTTTGTACTGAGAAACCACCTCTCCTAGTATACGCAGGGTTGAGGAAGGGGAATTTGTCTACTTTCTTCTCATCTCATTATTCACTTATGGTCAAACTTTGCTCCACAGAGGATTAGCTCCTCCCACTTCAGATGGCATCTGTGGGCCCTGCTGGGAGCCTCTACACCCTGAGGTGACATGTTCCATGCCTATCAGCAGTGGTCAAGGACACTAGGTATGGAAGGCCACGTGGCTACTCAGCAGTCACTTCTGAGAGAGTCTGATACTCCTGGAAAATACCTGGGAAGCTGCAAGGGCTGCATTGCTCAAGTCTGGGTGGAACGGATGGGTCATATAGCAGCAAGATGGAGCAAGGGGCAGAAGAAGCAGTGGGTCTGAAGAGAGGCCCGAGATACACCTGACAAAGAAAGTGAAGTGTGGCCAAGCACTGCAGCCACACAGGGTGCAGAACAAGGGGTCCACCGGGTACAAGACATCCTTCACATGCAGTTCTTTCTGCCCACCTCATTGTGGCATGTACTACTGCACAGCTCGTATGCCAGTCCCAACTCCTTCTCCCTTGCTTCCTTTTACTCTCAAATATGGAAAAAATTTTTTTTTTTTTTTTTTTTTTTGAGACAGGGTCTCGCTTTGTGGTTCAGGCTGGCCCTGAGCTCAGCCTCAAACTCACATCACAATCCTCCTGCCTCTGCCTCCCGAGTGCTGGGATTACAGGCGTGAACCACCACGTCCGGCACTGTGGTATGTGGTACTGGTTGCTGCTGGGTGTGGGTCTCCACACCCAGTATTGTTATGTGGTTACCCAGGAATCGAACCCGGGTCCTTGTGCTTGCAAGACAGGCTCCGGAACCACTGAGCTAACTCCCTGGCCCAAATATGGAAAATTTTATACTCTATGTTTAGCTTCTCTCAGAGATCAGAGTACCTAGGGGACATAGCATTGGCTGATAAAATTAGTTCTGCATTAGAGTGGTCTTTCTGTCTTGAAGTCTCCTGAGGAAAAGTCCTGCCTCCCACCTTTGCTTCCTTCCTAGAGCACTATAGTACTCATCACGTGATCACATGTAGTACATCACATGAATTATTCATCACATGATCATCACGTGATCATGGGACCAGTGGGTAAAAGAGAGGCTAAACAAATCCCAAAGGTATGAGTCCAGCCCCCACTGGATACCAGCACAGGTAGCCATCTACCTCTTGACTTCTTGCCTTAGTTAGTCCAGGCCACCAGTATGCAATGTCACAGATTGGATGATTATACAACAGAATTTTTTCTTCTTGGTTCTGAAGGCTGCAGAACTGCTTTTGAATCTCTTACCTTGGCTTACAGATGGCTGCCTTCTTGCTGTGTCCTCATGTGGTCTTTATCTGTCCACATATATCTTGCCTTTTTCCTCATGTGCCCTAATCACCCTTTTTCTAAGGATGCCGATCTGATCAGATTAGGGCTGTGACGGCCGATAACATGTGACAGCCTGACTCGGCCCTGGGTGTCCAGATAGTTGCTCAAACATCACTCTGCATTTCTTTGGGAGATGGTTTCTGTACTAGGTTGAATTTTTCCCTTTAAGTTTATTGGCACCATCCTCATCAGTGAAGTAAAGGCTTCTCTTCCCTTCCTCCCCTCTGTCCTCCCTATTTCCAAAAATTTTGTTTCCATTTTCTCCTTCTTTTCTCATCTTTTTCCTTTCCCTCTTTCCTTTCTTCCACCCCCCTCCCTATATCCCCTAAGCTTTTGGGCCTTTACTTCCTATTTCACATAATTTATTATATATTTAGGTCCTCATTTATTCTTGCAGTTTCTCACACCAGAGAAACTGTTGAGTATTCACATGTGTGTGTCCTATTTATTTCATGTACGACTATGGCCTCAATGTTCATCCATTTAGCTATAAATGTCTTTATCATTCTTTATAGCTGAGTAGTACTCCTTTTTTTTTTTTTAACCCACATCTTCTTTATCTGGTCTCCAGCAGAAGAGTACTTGGGCTGTTTCCAAGATTTAGCAATTATAAACTGTGCTGCTATCAACATGGGTGCACATATATCACTGGGGTATGATGTTTTTAGTTCTTTTGAGAAGATACTCAGGAGGATACCTGGGTGAAATGAAGCCTCTAATTCTAGTTCTTTGAGGAATCTCCACACTGATTTCCAATTGTTACACCTGTCTACATACCAACCAATAGTGGAGAAGGAGACCTTTCTTCCCACAGCCCCATTAGAACTTGTTGTTAGTTGTTCTCTTGATAACTAGGTTGAAATTTGAATTGCAGACTAAGTAAAATAGATTTCTCTTTCTAATGTGGATGGGTCTCATCCAACCAATTGAAGAAAGACCAAAAATGTTTCCCTCCCCTCTGAGGGCAGCAGAATCTTGCTTGTGTGGATGCCTTCAGACAAGGACATCAGCTCTTCTTCAGCCTTGAGCCTTGCTGGCTTTGATGCTCAAATCTCTACCATCAGCTCTCCTCTGTCTCAGGTCTTGGGACTTAGACTGGAGACAATCCTCAGTTTTCTTGGTCTCCACTTTCCAACTCACTCCACAGATCTTAGCTTTGGATCTTGCCAATCTCGATAGTGTGTGAACTAGTTTTCTTTTCTTCTTCTTTTTTTTTTGAGACAGGGTCTCACTATGTAGCCCAGGCCAGCCTCAAACTCACAATAATCCTCCTGCATCTGCCTCCCAGGTACTGGGATTACAGGTGTGAGCCACCACACCCCGTACTGTGGTGTGTGGTACTGATTGCTGATGGTCGTGAATCATCACACCCAGCATTGTGGTATATGGTTACCAGAGATAGAACTCGGAATGTTGTGTTTGCAAGGCAGATTCCAGAACCCTTGAGCTAAATCCCCTGTCCATGAACTAGTTTCCTACAGAAGGTGTGTGTGTGTGTGTGTGTGTGTGTGTGTGTGTGTGTGTGTGCATGTATGTGTTTACTATTAGATGTTTCTAGAGATGTCTGAAAAAAATATAATTTAATCACCTCATTAAAGGTCCTTCAAGCATGACCTCATTCTGGACCCAATTTAGCCCACAAGAATGAGCAAATAGCTCCGTTTGTTTAATACATTGTTTCTGGCAGTGAAGCGCATATTTAACACTTATACAAAGCATAGATTCTCTCAGTCTGATGATCCATGAGAAGGCTGTGGCCGTATTTGCATGTTATTATTGCTTGCACCTTTGAAGAATTATTCACTGGTTAGAGTGAGGGTTTGGGGAAAGTGGGTCTCTAAGGATAAGGACAATGTCGAATTGTGGGGACACGCCCAGCCACACTTCTACTTGTCTGTTCCCAGCTAACACTAAAGTAACCCCATATGCCCTTGGTGTAGGTCATCCAAATGCAGAGCCGTCATCTGGCTTTAGGGTGAGAACAAAGAGGCTCCACAGCCATGGGGAGGCAGCTCCTTTTGGCCAAAGTATTGACATGTCCTGACGTGTGCCTTCCAGCCAATGTCAGCTGCTAGTTGGGGTGAAGTAGTAACCGGGCCATTTTCAGCAAGCACTACTTTCTTTCACTGCATGAAATTAAACCTCACGATAGTTTTGAAATGAACATGTCAACCCAACATGCTGAATCTCTGCCTAGCAGCTGGCTTCTCAATGGAGAGACGCTGGGTTGCCCAGTGGTGAGACTCATTCCTTGGTGTGGCGGTGCAGGCATGGACGTTTTTAGGTCTTGTGGAATCCAGCCACACTGTAGAGAGTGAGAGGGCATTGAGCTCTATTTCTGGACAGAGTCCAAGACAGTCCACACCGGGAACACCCTTCAGTGCTCCTGCATATTGCAGGAGACCCCACCTGGACAGCCCAGCGTCAAGAGGCTGGCAGCTACTCTTTCCGGACAGGCTGTTATTACTCAGGCCCTGCCAAGGGAGATCTTGTGGTATCACCGGGGTGATAGGTCATGAGAGAGCATATTTCAAAGACTCACAGGTCACACTGCAGACAAACCTCAGAGGAAGTATCTAACAGACTCTTACAAGCAAACAAACAGAAAAACGGAAGAGAGTGTGTGACAGGGCAAGGGAGTGAGAGGCTTGGCTCCGCCCCGCCTTGGGCGGTGAAGGGAGAAGCGAACATAATGTGATGAGACAGGAAGCTCGGACAGGACAAGGAGCTGTGTTCCCAGGCGTGGCTCTCCCAATGCCTTATGGGACCAGTGGGTGGCAGCTGCAGGGGGATGCTTCTGTGAAATCGCAGACCCTGAGAATGCACTGCCCTGAGCCTCTCTATCAGCAAGCATGCACCCAAATGGACACCCTCTCCCTCCCTGGCCCTGTGCTGGACCCTGGGGAGCAGAGCATCCCTCACCTCCTGACACACTCTCTTTCCCTGTTCTCTAGCTGACCTCCCCCCTTGCCTCCAGCCTCCTTCCTCCCTTCTATGCCTGGAATCTAAATAACTTTGGGGGAAAATTAATATTCCATTCAGTGAAATCATTGTTTCCTAACTGCTTACTAATTAATCTTCCAAATAAGCGATTCAGAACTGAATTCCATATCTTCTTTCACAGTGGTTGTTATGTGTAGACAGAACGGTCTCCCACTCACTCCCACCCTGGGGTGCCTCTCCTATCTCTCTCCCCAGTTTGCTGCCTCCTATCCCACTCCCCACGAGCTGCTTCCCTATCCACAAGCTAATAAAGTCAGTGCCTTAGAAAACTGCTTTACAATTCCCTCCTCTTCCCTTCTGTGCTTATCCTGTCAATCAGGATGAAAGAAATTAAGTCATGTAAGTCTGTGCGTTTCGCTGTGATCCCAGGTCCAGGCCTGTTAGGCTGCCTGGGATCTGTGGAGTCACCAGGGTCTGGGTTCAGACAAAAGATGGCAGATGCTGTAGGACTCCTGGGAAATAGGAGCTACTATGTCCCCAGAGCTTTCATTTCCTAGTTCATAACGTAGAAAGTGGAAACTACCCTATGATTCAAAGTTCCAAGGAAGTTGTCTACAGTAGCAGTGGTACTGAACCAGACCTCAAGACAGCGTGAGACTCCAGTCCACCTCCGTCCTCAGGAGCAGTGCTTTGGCCAATGGTGTACAGATTGTGCTCTGTACAATGTGCCTGCTCCCCTTCTGGGCGAGGTTGAGAGCTGTACATGCCCCATAACAACCTTGTTGTAATGTACTTGCCATGCTGTTGGCCCTGAGAGACCATCTGCTTAGAAGAGTATGTGTTTTCAAATTTACTCAGAGACATCATATATGCCAGTTCCGATTAGAAGAATAACATTACAATCTGGTTGACTTTTAAAAGTGTCTTAAATAACATTTCTTTTTAGGGTATACTCTTAGAATGATCATTAGTTCAGAGCCATCCCTTACACCTTTACTACTTGACATTACAGTGGTAACAACTCACTTAGGTGACCCTGTTGGATGTCTCTGTGGACTGTTTGCAGTTCTTCCTCCCTTACCTGCCTTTACTAAGGTTCACTCCGGGAGGAGTATTCCTTCTGCCCCATTGGTATTGGCCTTTGGAAAACAACGTGGAAGATGTGACAAGGTGCCTGCTGTGAGGTTATGGGAGCTGTGGCAATTTCTTACCAGCTTTCCTAAGCTTGGCCTTTAGCCTTCAGAGAGCATGGACCCAGGTAGTTGTTGCCCTGATGTCTGAGTGTGAGGAGAGGCCTGATCCTGACCTAATGCCTGAGGACTAGATAAGCTCAGGGAAGAGTCGCTGAGCACAGCCAGATCCCACCGAGCAGAGCTGCGAATGTGGCACAGTGTTCACTATGCAGGGCGTGGAGAGCTGGGGATTGTTTGTTCTTTGGCATTATGGCACTGATAACAGACTCCTACATTGGCTTTTCTCTTTTTTAAACACATTGTGACAGCCCCTTTAAGTTATATATTTCTATCTTACACAAAGGAAAATCCAGACTCTTAAGAGGTTAATTTATCTAAATTAATAATTGCCTTACTTCAGTGGTAATAGCCAGGTCTGCCTGATTCCAAAGCTTTTTTTTTTTTCTACCTCCTTACATCATGGCCAGGGTATTGGCGCTGCCATGTTGCTCCCAGAGATCCTTAACTGGAAGAACCAATGGATTTTCATCTTCGAGACCATCCAATGCCTCACTTTACAACTGTCCATTCTGTACGACATTTTAATCCATCCTCTTCTTTCTCCTGGATTCACCTTACGCCTCCTGTAATTCCAAGTTCCAAGGCTTTGAATATGGTTGCTACTTCTCCAGGCTGCGAGTGCTCTGGCAGTGGCGGAGTTTGTCTCGGCACCCTTGTTGTTGTCAGTACAATACGCCAGGACCTGATGCAGATCATTGAACTGAAGAATGGCTTTTCTCTCCTGATAGCTGTGTGGGCAGAAAAACACCTTTGTCTGGTATATTGTTACATGAAAAAAAGGAAAGTACAGAACAATGTATATTGTACCTTATTGTTTGTGTATCTAAGAAGTACATACTAATACAAATGTTTGTATCCATGGAAGATGTCTCCGGAAAGTGCTCTTGAAAAGGGATAGAAGCTGTAAAAGTGTGGGACCTTGATGGCTGACAGGATGGGAGAAAATGATTATTATCACTGAATATTCCTCTAATTCTTTCTGTCTTGGTGGGTATGTTCCTATTATTACTCAAAATAAACTGTTTAAAGAAAGCAACATGTCTTCTCTGGCTTGCCCCTTCATTTTAGTTGACTCTCTCTTGAGCCTCATGCCCTCCGACTTTTACCCAGAAGGAGGCGGCACTTTCTAGAACATTCTCTTCCTCTCTACAGTGCGGTGCCCCGTGGACACCTCAAAGTCTCCACAGAAAACAGAGACAAAATAAAGAGGCGTGAGGGGCCGGGGAGTTAGCTCAGTGGTTCCAGCACCTGTCTTGCAAGCGCAAGGACCTGGGTTCGATCCCCGATAGCCACATACCATACTGGGCATGGAGACTCACACCCAGCAGCAATCAAGTACCACATACCACAGTGCCGGGCGTGGTGGCTCACGCCTGTAATCCCAGCACTCGGGTGGCAGAGGCAGGAGGATTGCTGTGATGTGAGTTTGACGCTGAGCTCAGGGCCAGCCTGAACTACACTCTCACAAAAGTGAGACCCTGTCTCGAAAAAAAACCTAAAAAAAAAAAAAAGAGGCGTGAACCAGAGCCTATGGGTTTCTACAAGCCACGGCAATTGTCTTCATTCATGAACCGGAGGCTGTGGAGTGAAAAACAAGAATGGATCAGCCAGTGGGGTTTTTTTTATTTGTTTGTTTTGTTTCTAAAGACCAAAATCGTGTTCCAACTTTTCTCTGACCGGGACAGTTCTATTAGGAACATTCCAAACACCTTAGATTTCCACCTGTGAGTCAAGGTTGTTTTTCTGCTACATTCTAATCATATTGTAGAGTTTATTAATTGTTTCAACAAACACATCATCCATCCAGTAAAAAAAAAAGACAAGGTAAATAAATCAACCTTCAAATCATGTCCTTCTGCAAACAGCAGCTGCACAGGAAAAGGAAGGCAGGCTGTTAGCCGGCTCTCACCCAGGCAGAGCCCGGCGGTGTGGACGAGCTCAGGGCAGAGCCGGCTGCCAATGTGGCCTTCAGCCCACAGGAAAGAAACGGCGGAAAGCGCGAAGGCAGAACAATTGTGTGAAGGTAGCTCCCTCTCGGACTCCCCAAACATCTGGCCACTACATGTGTCACTTCTGTGATTCAAGCCTGATCTGGGGTTATGGAGAAGGAGAAGCTCTACCTCGGGGGCTGGAGAGACACCTCATTAGAGATCAGAGCGCGCATAGTCACTTTTAGCAGCAAAACAATGGAGCCGGCTGGCTAAGACTCATGTTTCTGAAATTGCCCAGCCAGTTTCCTGTTGACCCCTTAATGGAGAAAATAAAACAAAATCGAGAGGCCGGGGGATAGAGAGGAGAGCCGTGAGGATTAGAGCCGGAGGAAAAATAAAATGTACCTGAAGCCAAGTTGGTATTGGCTAACACAGGGGAAATCTCTGCTGTTTAACGCAGCACGTTTGTAAACACAGATGTCGGGGACAGCGAGTTTATTTTTGTAGTTCCGCATCTTACGTTCCCCCAACTGATTCTTTTTCTTATCTCCTACGTCAGAACAAACAGGATTCGGGGGATGTGTGCGGATGGCCTGCTTCCCTGCATTGTGTCTGTACCATTAACAGGACAGACACTTGGTTCCGCCTGTGGGTGTCGCGGCTTCATCTTCACAACTGTCACATTGTCTTGATCCTGATTTCATTTTACTGGGGTACAACAACCTCCCGGGCATATGTTCTGGCAGTTAAAAATCAGTTTGGTAGTAATTTTGCCTTCAGGTCAGCTATTAAGTTTATATGCTTGTCAAATTTTAACTATCCTCTCCATTTAAAAGTAATTAGAGACACTTCCATTTGGTTGGGTTCCAGTGCTAAGATGCAGGCGAATGGCGATGACCACGGGCTGCAAGCTCAGTTTGCAGGGAGTTTCTTCCCACCTCTTTCCCACCTCCCCTATGAGGACCTGCAGTGGGGATGGCTGAGTGGATTCGGAGTGAGAGCTGAAGCTGCGGCCCAGGAGAAAATTCAGGTTCGACACAAAGCCTTACATTTTGTCGGGAAGCAAGAAATCCACGTTACGGTTTTAGACTAGAGGGGGGCCAGACTGGTAGCCACGTACATGGGAACCTTGAGAGTTACTTAATGCAAGCTTAATATATTTTTAAAAAATAAAACTCACATAAGACTGATAATGGACTAAGACATACAATCCTAAATGCTTTAGAAGAATTAACGTTTCTCATTGTCCCAGTGACTTTGTGAGCTAAGTGTTCTCATGATGTCCAATGACCAGATGGGAAACGGAGGCATAAAAGGAAGGACTCGCGTACTGTGGTGGTTATGCGGCTGGGATGTTCCAGGGCTAGACCTGAGGTTCACCTAGCCTGCTTCCAGCTTCCCTGCTCTGACCTCGGATCCTGATCTCAGCCAACAGTTGGCTGCAGCCGGTGAGTAACAGATGCAGAGCACATTCACTTCAGGTTACAGGTTGTTGAACTATGTTGCTAGGCGTTCCATGAAGTCAAAATCTCTGTGAAAATAAAAGTAGATGTCCAAAGTTTGTGTCCGTTATTTCAAATAAGCAAAAAAATAAAATCCTAAAACCTAAAAAAAAATCCTTATGAATTATAAGTGATGAAATGTGTTACTTTTTATGAAAAAAAAATAATAGCAGCTAGAAATGCAGGGATAAAGTAGTTGTAAGCCAAATGAATTTTTTTAGATATTTAGCCTTTCATCCAGTGCATAAAACGAGTCCCATTTGGGGCCGGGGAGTTAGCTCAGTGGTTCCGGCGCCTGTCTTACAAGCGCAAGGACCCGGGTTCGATTCCCCGGTAACCACATAACAATACTGGTGTGGAGACCCACACCCAGCAGCAACCAGTATCACATACCATAGTGTGCCGGGCGTGGTGGCTCACGCCTGTCATCCCAGCACTCGGGAGGCAGAGGCAGGAGGATTGTGATGTGAGTTGGAGGCTGAGCTCAGGGCCAGCCTGAACCACAAAGCGAGACCTTGTCTCAAAAAAAAAAAAAAATTAAAAAAAAAAAAAACGAGTCCCATTTGAAGCTTCTAATATTCTGCTAAGTGCTCTTTTGAGCTCAGTCATGATTTCTTCAGGTCTCGTGCAGCGCTGTTGTTTTTGGAGGACTTACCTTTTCCGGAGGCACTGTGCTGGCCTTGGGGGTGGGGGAGCATTCTATATGCAAATGAGAGGGCTGGGAATGTTTCTGAACACCCGTGAACCCCAGAGCTCTCGGAGGCAAAGGAAGAAGAATCACAAGTTCAAGTTCTGCTTTTGCTGTAACAAAGATCTGGGGTGTAGCTCCGAGTGAAGATCCCAGTTCAGTTCTCTTTCAGTGCTATGAAAAAGAGAAAGGAGAAGGAGAAAGTGAAGAAGAAAAAGGAGGAGAGGAAAAATACAAGAAGAGGGAAAGGAAGGGGGCGGGGGAGTTAGCTCAGTGGTTCCGGCGCCTGTGTTATAAGCGCAAGGACCCTGGTTCGATCCCCGGTTACCACATACCGTACTGGGAGTGGAGACTCACACCCAGCCACAGTGCCGGGCGTGGTGGCTCACCCCTGTAATCTCAGCACTTGGGAGGCAGAGGCAAGAGGATTGCTGTGATGTGAGTGTGAGGCTGAGCTCAGGGCCAGCCTGAACCACAAAGTGAGACCCTGTCTCAAAAAATAAAATAAAATAAAATAAAATAAAAAAATAAAAAGAAGAGGGAAAGGAGGAAGAGGAAAGACAGGAAGGGGAAGAGGAGCTCGAAGTGGTGAAGGAGATGAGAGGCAGAAGGAGGGGAAAGGCAGCGAGGTAGACGGGGAGCAGAGGGTGGGGAGGTCGGGTGGGGCTTTCACAGGTGTATAGACACGCAACAAAGAACAGTGTTGGTCTGAGGTGGGAATTGCATGGAAAAACAAACTTTTTGGAGATTCCTTTTGGGCAGTCAAGACTATCAAATAGAATAGAAAAGTGGTAAGATGTAGAGGTAGTATACAGAAGTTTCTGGCAGCCATGAAAGGCAAATATCTGTTGCAGATAATACTTTTCTCTACCTTGCCCTTGTGGTTTGAAAACATAGATCCTTAACTTCTTGTCAGAGGGGCACTGACGTGTTGAAAGGGGATTCACCCTGTGGTTTGAGAGTTGAAAAGCGAGCCCCACAGAATGATGGTGATGTCTCTGGAAGGTGGGCAAACACTTGACAGTCTGGGGTATTTCCTGCAGCACTGGCCCTGTTTCCTGCCTGCCTGGCTGGCTTTCCATAGGCAGCACTTGCTTGCAGAGCAACGTCTCCACAGAAGGAACCCAGGGCCTCCCCTCTGAGAGGAAAGGCAAACCAGTTTCCCGATCTCTTCCCAGCGATGGTGCCATGTGAATGACAGGGACAGTGAGTCCAAATGGATAGTGGTTAGTGAATGGACAGTGTGTGGGAGGTTGTCTGTATTACAGAAAGATACATGTTCAAGGTCAAACATGACCTTCTACTCGTATGGGCTAGGAAGCAATGCTGTGCAGCATGGAAGACTATTGGAAATACCAAAGAAAGAAAACTACAATGATTCATTCACTCGGTATATTGAAATTCCCTTAGTCTCATAGGCCTCTTATTCCTTTATTCTTTTATCCTTTTGTTAAGAAGAAATATATCATTTCTTCTTTCAGAAGTGCCCCTCCCACTCTGAATTTTTCCAGCAAACTTTTATGCATCCTTCAACAATTCCTCACTTGTTACCTTCTCTGGGATGCTTTTACTAAACTATTGACCTTGGCTTGATTCCTTCTTCCTGTGTCTTCCATTTGACTAACCATAGTAGCTATTAGCACCTTTTGTTTTAATAACTTGTTGATCTTTTCTGTCTGTAAGTCAAGGGTCATTTGTTGTTGTTCTTGAATATTCTTCTCCTAGAAAATTGAACTTAGCAGACAACCTTGCAAATATTGCCAAGAGAACCCTGCCCCCACCCTATATCTGACTCTTATTTTACAGAAGCTTCATAAGGTGCCTCAGTTTACTCATCTGTAAAACAGGAACAATAATGGTATCTGAGTGGTTTGTTCCAAATTTTAAGGAAGATAGTTCATGTAAAGTGTTAAGAATACAGCTCACCAAATATTAACTATATACTTAGCCATTATAAATGTTAGCTATTATGGTTACTGATAATTTACTAAACATTTGCTAAAGCACTTATATGTCAGGCGAGCATTCCAAAACTAGACATATAACAAAAATTCTCAGAAGTTTGGGCACCTAAGCATAAAATTTCAAAATAATCCCACATAAGGAAGGAGCACAGGTTCAGATGTAAAGGAATTTCTCCTGCCACCAGGAAGGAGAAGGTGTTTCTAGTATGGAGGACAACTCACGATGGCCTCTGATCATCCAAGATGTGACGTGTGACATTAACCCAGTGGGAAGTCCGAGGAGTGACGACAGAGACCCCAGGGAAGAGGTAGTGTGGAAGGGAGGAGAGATCTTGGAAGGTCTGCAGCACTCCACAGTGAACCACAGATGCTAGCTGCTGCAGTACCACGAGGAAGACACAGCTGTCGGCACAAGACTCAGCAGAGAATGAGCCCAACAGGATTCTTGTCGCCGTGGAGCATCTGTACCTCCTCGTGAGCCTGCCACACAGCAGACAATCCAAACGAGTAAATCTTGCATATATTAGTGATGACTAGTCTAGAAAAATAAAGAGAAAAAGGGGAAACAGAGGGGGCCTCATGTGGTTTGCCAGTTTAGGAGGGAGGTCTTCCTGAAAAGATGACAGGTGATGAACAACCTAATGGGTTGAGAGACAGAGGGAGGGGTTGGGGGGGGCTGTGTGCATATAGGGTTTAGAAGGAAAAAGTAGGTGTGAAGGCTCTGAGAAAAGAGCTTTTCTGGGTGCTCTGGGGGGAGCAGACACTGAGTGGCAAAAGGGAAGTGAGTGGGGGGGGGTCCTACCTTGGGAAAGTTCCTCATAGTGCTTTGACAAAGCATGGCCCAAACTTAATGGGTACAAATACAGTCATCTTTCTGTTTCTGTCTTCAGTTTGGGTGGGGCTTAGTGAATACAGCTGATAGCTCTGTTTCAGGGGCTCCCAATTTCAAGATGGCTCCCTTGCACTGGCTGTCTGCTGGAGCAAGGGGAATGGTGTCAACTGGGGCCTTGTTCCTTTCACACAGGCTGTTCCCCAGGTTGTGGGATGCATCACCCCAGAGGTCTGCACAGAAAGAGTAAGTGTCCCACAGAGGAGAGTGTGGGAACTGCCATAACCTAGTGGCCCAATAGTCCCAAAAGCCAGAACTAGAAGCAGGATACAGAGACCCCTGGCCATCCAGCAAGAGGCGTTCAATTTGCGGGCCTTGTCCTAAAACTGTCA
>PVIR01015054.1:0-38964 GCA_004026965.1 Petromus typicus | reverse complement strand
ATTTAAATTACTGTACATATTCTGAAAGCATTTTTGAATAAGCTATAATCTACTATGTGAAGTATTTAATGGCTTTAAAAAAACAGCACATAATGGAAATTACATTTATTATGTTTATGCTTTGATATGTTACTTTTGCCAACTCTAATTTGTCAGGCTGCCACACTGGATTTGGGTTCTGCTTTGATTTAAAATGATATTGTAAATTTTTTATTATTTGCTTGTGGGTTTGTTTATCAGAATACTTTTTTCTAAAAAGAGATTAACTACTTGTGGTGAGAAGTACATCAAACAACCAGAGGGACAGAGCTCCCTAAGAATGAACATTTTCATTTAATCAGTATCATCATACTGGCTTTTGTCACTGAGTTGTACGACACCCTTATACATTTTGCAGATCAACTCACAATCAGAGACATGGTTTGCAAATATTTCCTCTCACTGAATAAGTTCTCTTTTTTCCTTTATGGAATGTTTTCTTTCCTCTGTAGCAAATCTATAGATCACTATGTTACCATTTACTATTTTTGCTTTTGGTGCTTTGGATTTTGGTGTCATGTCTAAAAATCAATGCCAACACTGAAATCACGATTTTTTTTCCTGCATATTTTCTTCAAGAGTTTTCACTATTGAAATCTTTAAACCATTTTGATTTGAGTCTTACACATGGTGTAAAAGCCCATCAGGAGCCTCTTGCAAGTGGACATAGAGCACAAGAACACAATTTCTTTTTTTAACCCCTATCGCACTGTGCTGACATTGTGTGGAGCTGGTACTTGTAGGCACACAACACATCTTCCAACACCTTTACATTCCTGTTCCCTCTCCTCTCTCTCCACCTTTTGATTCCCCTTCTGTTTGAGAGATCTATCTGCCTACTTCCTATAATTTATCTTATTTCTTATTTTACTCATTACTTACATGCTAAATTTTCTCTCCATAACAGAAGAAATAAATGAAAGTGAATCCGGAGCAAGATCTCACGTTAGCACTTCGACACATACCAATCCTTGTGATTTTAGAAGCGGCACAGGATAAGGAGTGATACAGGACAGGGAGGAACGCAGGACTCGACGTCGATTGGGTCAAACCAGACTGTGGCACACCATCCTCAGAGCCGCGCCAAAGCATGCAGGCTGTGCACTGGAGAAGAGCAGGTTGCTGTGTCCTGTCCTAACACATCAAGAACATTATCCCTGGGGATCTGGATCCACCCCAACACACTGGACCTACGCTGACCTCTCTGCTGCACATGGAGGGGCAAAGGCGTCAGCCATGCTGTGAACCCAACATGGACGGGAAACAGCACGGTCTGGCCAAGGCGTGCCGACCAAACAGCCACGCTGAAGCCAACAAAGCCCTGAGCACCCGCTGCAGACCCTGCTCAGAGGAGTGGAGGAACACCTCCCCAGCAGCCCACAGGAACCCAGAGGGCAAGGAGACACTCGCAGGAAATAGTGGCAGTGAAAGCACATCAGCTCAGCAACACAAGACAGTTCATGGAAACGTGCTTAATAGTTCTCTGAAAAATCTAAGCTTCCAGCTAATAGGGAGAAAGGGAATTGTGAACTAAATATAAGTTGCACTTCAGATAAATAAAACAGTTTTGTAAAAGTGTCATGTTTATAATGAAATATTTATAGTACACATGAAACAGTTTTATCTTATGTCACATGAAGGAAAATCCAGGCCTGGATCCCCTGACAGTGCTGAAGGCTGTGGAAGGCCAGATTGAAATCAACAGTTTGGAAGCAGAGTTTGTAATTTAATGAAGCAAAGCTTACAGGAGAAAAAGCTGCCTTCTCTCTGAGATACAGGTAGGGGTGCCAGAAATAGGCCACCTCTGCTGGTGTACACAAGATGTTAGTTACAGGGGAGGGACCTCTCCTGTCTCAAGGCTGAGGGAACCCTTACTTGAAAGCTTGACTGTCTGATCACTAGGGAGAGTAGGGAAAGTTCTCTGGGAACTTCCCACCTTCCAGGGTTAGGTTTCTGCTTCTTCCCTCACCTCTGCAGAGCAAGCCTGTCAGGGCACAGTGGACAGAGAAAGCATGACCACAACCGTTGGCTCTTACATGCAGGTGTCAAGACCTGTTTAATCTTCCGCTTCACCTTGGAGGAGTCTTCATTCTCCCTACTTATGGTCCCTCAGTCCTTACCTTGAGAAATCTGTATTTTACCTGTAAGTGTGCCTGCAAATTAGCAGGAAGCCATAATAATAAAATTAAATCATGTTTCTGAGATTTCATAGGAGCTTTAAATTTGGAATTACATAGGATAAACAATGCTATATTGAATTTACATGCTCATGTTGACAGAAATAATTACATATTTTACTCATTTCATCTGATGTGTGTCACTTAATTCTATAATAATCTCCCTATTATGGGTAAAGAAACTGTAGTTTAAAATTTCATAACAAATTTATTACAGTTTTGTAGCTATGAATGAGCAAAACTAGAGTATACAAGATAATTTGATTTCAGTGTTGAATTTAGACCATGTTATGAGTTAATATTGAATGACTGTGGATACTATAGGTAAGGTAAAAGCTATAAAATCTAGCATTTTTGGATCTAATTTCTCATTAATCAAAACAGCAAATTCCACTGTCCAATCATTTCTAGAGTTATCACCCTTCATGAACTCACAGTGGACCCTTGACTCCAAACTCAATTTCTTTCTGAGGGCTGGTTGTAACTCAGGTTGGCCAGTGAAGGCTCAAATGCACAGCCTTCAGAGTCTCTCTCCTGCCCAGCGGCAGATCTCAGTGTCCTTAGGGAGAAGCTGGTCCAGGGTTTCTCAGTGAGCCTCACACAAGGAAGGATGCTGTAATGTTCTTTCCAGACTTCTTATTGGTCAAATCTGTATCTGAGACCATCTAGAAGCACAAGCAGCAGCATTTGGGTTGTGACTAAATACTTTGTTCATAAGCTAAAACTAAATCTCCAGTCACAGCCCAAGCTATTCATATGGCAGACCAGTCACAAGTGAAGTGTCCTTTGTAATTTATCTTATAATTTGAGGGATGATAGCCATAGCTGTGTTTATAATCCAGTGTGGAGTTTTTGAATGGAAACAAAATTCTGGTGAGTGCCTTTATTTGAGAATTGAATCATTTGTGAACAGAAGAGTTCATGAATGGTTGTGAAGTTATTACTGTTCTTGCAATTTCCTTAGAAAAGTCTATATATTCCAAGCAGTGCCATATTTCAAACTGTCCCTTTTCTTTACTCCTAAGTGACAATCCTGTAAATCAATTTTGCTTTCTTTTTTCATATTCATTTCAAAATAAATCTCTGCTCCTCACTTGCCTAACCTTCCTTAGTTCAGCTTTGCAACTTGCAGACTGTGAATTATCTCTCTTAAGAATCTGGCAAAGGTTTCAGCACTCACGCATAGGGTGCCTCCTTCAGCTGAGTGAACACACGACATATTTCTAGGGAAGGAATTAATGAAGATAGCTAACCAAAAGATGGCTGCATTCCTAAAGCTTCACTGAACTGGAAAAAAATCTTCCAAATCAGAGGCTCCTTTAACTGGACAAACTGGGGCCTTATTTCCTGTGAACAGTCTCTCCTCTGATGCTACTTGTATTCCATCAGTAAATTCCTGTTGTTTTAGACAGGCTTCAGGCACTTATGTTCTTTCAAACATGAATGAGGAAACAGAGAAGAGAGAAAGATGAGGAAGAATAAAAACACAAAGCAGAGACCTAGTTCAGTGTGACATATGGAGTTCCTCATGAAGCAGTTCATGTTCTATCTCATTAATCCTCACTGAAATAAATTAATTATTATATTATCTTCCTTTTACACACAAAATTCCCTGGGCAGTGAGTATGAGTATCTGCCCAAGGTTACAGGGACAATCAGTCACAGACCACACAGTCTGAGTCCATAGCTTGTGGGTGGTCCTCAGCGAGGCTCCTGCAATTCCATAATTTCTTTATGCACTTGATGGACAAATGAAGACATGTAATGAAGACTTCAACCACCATTTGAGTTTATCTCCACTGCATCTATAAAAGTAGCGCATAACATATCCATTTGCAATGTAGAGGCTGCAGAACAGTTAGAATGTGTTTTCCAGCAGGCAACCAACACTGTACAGTACATCATACTCATACAGCGACTGCACTCAATCTAGAATCAAGCAGGCCATGGAAAACCCCGAGGTCTTAATCACACGTACGAGCCAGTGACCTGGGTTAGTCCTGTCATTGACCTGTTAGTCCTGTCATTGTAAGATTCCCTGCTTCATGTAGCTGCTTTTAGGATTAGTGAGAAAATTAGATAAGGAGAGAACGTGTAGTGATATAAACTCATCCTACGAAAGAAAAAAATGTTTATTCAACCCATTTAAGAGGATTAAAAGAGCACTCTCAGGGTTTCTTCTGTGTGAAGAATGGGAAGAAGTGGGTAAAAAGATGAGAGGCAGTTATGTTTTTAAAGTGTATCTATGCTACTTGAACATTTGCTATTTGAACGTCAATGTAGAATAGCTAAATACATATTTAAATCTACCTGAAATACATATTATTCAAGAAGAGTACCACACATTGCCATTGCTTCCCTGTGACAGGAAGTATAATTTGTTTTGTTCCATTCTGCTCTATTTTTGACACAGGGTCTCACACCATTGTAGACTTGCTATGTAGCCTAGAGAAGCTTCATATTTACAGTCCTACTGCCTTTGCCTCCTATGCTCTCTCCTTGATTTTAAATGCTAGGTTCATGATGTCATAGAGAATTCCATGTAGTTCTTTGAACACTTTAAGAACAGCTCTCACAAGGAAACAAATTTGAAAACTTCCATTAAAAAATATAAATTGGACAAGTTTCTAGTTTAGAATTGAGAAAAATGTTAACTTAGTGTATGGTGAAAGATATGGTTCTAGTTTTAACTTTAGCCAAGTACAAATCCAGTTTTTCCAGCACCATTTGTTAAAGAAGCTGTTTTTCTTCCAGTGAGGGTGTTTGTTTGTCAATGATGAAGTGGTCAAAGAAGAGTCTTTTTGAAGTTGTTTTGCATCTTCTAATCTGTTCCACTGAACGTCAGGGCTGGTTTTTTTGTTTTGTTTTGTTTTTCATTTGTTTGTTTGTTTTTGCCACCACCATACGGTTTTAACCATTGTCGCTCGGTAGTTTAATTTCAAGTCAGGGATTGTGATGCTTCCTGCCTTAAAATTTAAATTAAATTAAATTTAGGATGGCTTTCTTTAAATATGTAAAATGTGCCGTTAGAATTTTGATCAGCATAGCATTAAATCTGTACAACAATGTTAGATGTATGGACACTTTCACTATATTCATTCTTCCCACCCAAGAACAAAATAGGTCTTTCCATTTTCTGATATCCTCTTCAATCTCCTTTTTTAGAATTCTGTAGTTTTCAACAGAGAGGTCTTTTATTTTCTTCTTTATATACATTCCTGTGTTTTTCATTTTATTTTTGGATGCTATTGTGAAAGGTTTTATCGCTTTAATTTCTCTCTGTATGAGTTTGTTATTCAATAAGCTTATACCAAGTTATGCTGCTGAATTTGGTTATTAAATTTAGAAGCCTTTTAGTAGAATTTTTAGGATATTCTATATTAAGTTCCATGCCATTCATGCATAATGAAATCTAACTTCTTCCTTTCCTATACTTATTACTTTTATTTCTTTGTCTTGTCTAATTGCTATGGCTGACATTTCCAGGACTCTATTGAATAAAACTGTTAATGGGAATTTCTCATCTTGTTCCTGATTATTTAGTTTTATTTAGCATTCAGTTTTTGACCATTTAGTATGATGCTGTTTGTTGTTTTGTCATAGATGGCTTTTACCAGATTGAGATAAATATCATTTGTTCCAGTTTCTCTGTAGGGTGTTTTTTTTTTTATCATGAATGATTGTTGGACTTTGCAGAAGGCTTTTTCTAAATCTATTGAGATTATTATACGGTATTTTTCCTTGATTCTACTAATATGGTATATTTCATTTTATTGATGTGTATGCATGGAACCATCCTTGCATCTTTAAACTAAAATTAAAATTGATAAGATATATAAATGTTAAAAGAGAAATATCAGACCTATAAGAAGACAGAACTGGTAGCAGAACTGGTAGCACAGCACGCTGATGTGTGCAGACAGACTTCATGACTAAAACCCAGACGGCACAGGACTATCGCCACAAGTCAACACCTGGGATCTCATCTTGTCATAGAGTCTGCACAGCAAGGGAAAGCACCAAAAGAATGAAGACAACTGAGAATGTGAGGAAAAATTGCCAGTTGTCCTTCAACAAGCATCTTTTTGAGTATATAAAGAACTCAAAAACTTAAACCTCTCAAATTTAAAAACACAATTGAAAATTAGACTTTTGAAATGAGTAGACATTTGTCAGATGAAGATATAAAAGCAGAAAAGAAATACATGAAAAATGTTCAAAATAACTGGTTGTTAAAGAGATGCAGATGCAAACAACACTGAGATTTCATCACACTCCAGAAAGAATGACTGCTGTTAAGAAATAAACCAGTAACATATGCTGGTGGGGCTGTGGGGAGAAAGGAACCCTTCTCCACTGTTGCAGACTGTGCAACCACTGTGGAAATCAGTGTAGAGATTCCTCAACATACTAAAACTAGGGTTTCCATTTGACCCAGCCATCACACTTCTTGTTATCGTTTTCAAAGAAAGAAAGAATTAAAAACATCATACCACAGTGATATATGCACACCCATGTATATAGCAACATAGTCTAGTTAAACCAGAAACACCTCAAATCCTCATCAATTGACAAATGGATAAGGAAGATATGAGGTTTTATAGAATGGATTACTACCCTCCCATAAAGAAAGATGAGCTTGGCACACATACTTGGAAAGATAATAGCGTTTTTAACTAATGCTCAGAAATGTGTTGTGGGAACATCAAGGTCCAGAGCCTGAAGGCAGAAATCTCCTTGCCTTTACACACAAATACTCAGGTGCACACCATTTTTACATCTTTACCTCCATGGTGATGTTGGGTTTGGGACGAAAGTTGAATGTCTCAGATTATGTCCCTGTTTGGATGACAACATAGGAGGAATCTCTACTAAACTTAGATTCCAAAACCCTAGGAGTATACCTCAGTACAGAAGCAAGTGCTCTCCAGTTTCTCAATATTTTAATTGATATATATTCTTTCAAATGTGTTACAAAATATTTGAAGTAAAAATTGTGTTTATAGTCTTCTACCTTCTCACAGCTCTTAAGTTGTGCTCAACCCTAGCAGCACTACACAAATGCAAGTTGTTCCAAACTACAGACACTCTGACAATCCGACTCTTGAAAGACAAACACAAAGTCTAGAGACAACTGGCCAGAAGCTGCTGCGCCCAGTTTCTGGTGCCTTACCCAGGATCACTTGGGGCCATGGTCCTCTGCTCCCAGGACCAGGACGCCCCGTCAAGACATCGCGATAGCTCAACAGGGGATTGTTCTGGGGAAAGCTGTGCTGTGGTGGACACTCGAGTGTCCTTCCCAGAGTGGGCTGCACAGGTCTCAGGAACTACACCACGGCAGTATTTCTGAGAGCACTTTAAATTAAAAATACAAGCACACATTAAAAGTGTACAAAGTAGAAAAAGATATATCTCACAGGCCTAAATCCCCTCCTGACTCGATTCCTACCCTTAGAACGACTTCGTCTTGTGATTTGGTTCAAACATGGCCCTAGAAATTTTTCATAAAGACATTTTCTTGCTTTTTATAAATGAGAAAATTATAGTGAATTTTATGAACAGCAGATGTGGGTGTGCTCTGAACCGGCTGTATTTCCACAGCAGCACAAACGCGCATAGCCACATCCCTGTGGACACTGAGTTTTACTCCCCGATATCGCAAGCCCCACGCGCCCCGCGCCGGCCCGCGTTCCAGCACCCTCAGCAGGGCGCCCTCATCGTACCCTCCCCAGTCACCTAGAAGAGCCACACTCACGTTGATGTCTTCCAGGTCCAGGGCGTTGAGCACCACGCCATTCCGCTCCCAAACGACGGGCGGGCGCGGCTCGCCCTGCACTGCGCAGCTCAGCACGGTGCTCTGGCCCACGGTGGCCGCCGCTGTGCGCAGCCGCTGGTCCTCGGGCAGGTGCAGCCGGGTCACCTCTGCGGAGAGAACGCTGCGTGAGCTCGGGCACTACTGTTCCGTGTGCACAACGGGTAAAAAACACTCACTTCCAAGATTTAGCTACTACAAAATGCGCATCAACTGGCGACTGGATAAAGAAGATGTGCTTTTGTTGTTGTTGTTGTTGTTGTTGTTGTTTTAATAAATGGAGTACTAGTCAGCCATAAAGAATGATAAACTACACACAGAGCTAAATTGATGCATACTGAGGCCATAACCATCAGAGAAATAAGTAGAACACACACCTGCAAATGCATATTTCTCTCTGCTGTGAGAAAAAGTGTAAATGAGGATCAAAATATGTCATAGATACTATGAAATAGGAACAAAAAATTCAAAGGAAAAGGGACAGAAAGAAAAAGGGAAAAGAAAAACATGAGAACAAGAAAAAATGGAATCAGAGGGGGAGGAGAATGGGAAAAATGAGAACTAAGATAAACTACCAGGTACAGATTCGTGACCATAATGTATACCTAAAATATACTAGTAAAGTTGATTTTTAAAAAGCTTGCAATTAAATAAAGAGAGAGTAAACTGTTTCCAGTAAAAAAATAAAAACCAGAATGGCATTTCAATTTAACTGAATGACAAACATTCTCATAAGGTGGAGAACTCTTAAACATGAAATGGAAATCGGAGGTAAGCTTGGCTGATCAAAGGAGAGAGAGATCATTCAACTGCCAAATGGACAGGTAGCCTGTCATTGGCACTGAGATGGTGACAGTATTTGATCTCTGATAGATTCTGCTGTGGGTGAGCTGGGTCACTGCCAGCTGGTGCCAGAGGCCTGGTACAGCTGACTGCGTGGAGCACATCATAGTGTGCAAAATGTGACTAGGCATAGGAAAGGCCACATGCTTGGAATAACTGAGCATAGAGGCAGAGACCGAGAGACAGAGAGAGAGAGAGAGAGAGACAGAGAGAGAGAGACAGAGAGAGAGAGACAGAGAGAGACAGAGAGACAGAGAGAGACAGAGAGACAGAGAGAGACAGAAAGAGAGAGAGACAGAGAGAGACAGAGACAGAGAGACAGAGAGAGCGAGAAAGACACAGACAAAGAGAGAGAGAGACAGAGAGACAGATAGAGGAGAAACAGAAAGAGAAATAGCATTAAGTCTAAAGCCAATGAAATTATTTCTGTCTTTAAAGGCACATACTATTATATTAATTAAATAAAACACATAATAAATACTGAAAATTGTCACATTATGTGGGACAGTGTTCCAAAATGCGTTTTTGAAAAGTTACATTATTAGAATAAAAAATTACTAGTCACTCAGGAAATGCACTGAAAATTTGTCTTTAGCTTGAGCACATTTCAAAATTATTTTTAAAATATCATGGTAATATGTATTACTAAATAATTGTATGTATCTTACATATGAAAATTTAATTATTTAATTATAACTAGTGAAATCTTAAAATAAGTAGCGCTCTCTTAAAGAAATTTAGTGAAATTTATTTCCTCCAGGATGGCCTCCCCATCTTTCACCATTTGCATAGTCATTAACAGAAGGAAGCCTTCAAGGAACTGAGGGGAAAGCAGTGGTTCTCCTGGTGCTGAGGAGAACTGTAGCTCAGGGCAGAAATGGTGCTCACTGTCTGCCTAGAAGATGTGTCCACACCCACTGCACAGCTGCGAGCTGAGGCACATCCGCATCGTCATCCACCTCCCTCTCGTGGCAGGGACTTACGGCATCATCTTGGTCAGGCAGTGGGTGGGGCATCTCCTTTTATTCAGGCATCTCACTGTACTGACCACGCATACAAACTATCACTTGTATTAAGTTGTGTCTTATACTGGTACAAATCCCCATTATGGAGTGCAATCATGATGTGTATATTTAATGTACCAATAAAGATTAATAAAAAGAGTGAAGACAGGGTAACGGGGGGACAGCAGCCACCCCCACAGCACGTACTGTAACATTTATTGTTTATCAAAATAAAATCCACTGCAGAAACTTTTGCAAGGAACTCAAATCCTTGAATAAAACCACATCATAAGTCATCATAAGTATATGTACCAATAAAGATTAATAAAAAAAGTGAAGACAGGGTAACGGGGGGACAGCAGCCACCCCCACAGCACGTACTGTAACATTTATTGTTTATCAAAATAAAATCCACTGCAGAAACTTTTGCAAGGAACTCAAATCCTTGAATAAAACCACATCATAAGTCTGTAGAGGAACTAAGCAGCAATTATGAAGTAAAAATTATAATAACTGAAGTTAATTGCTGAATTTGTGTTCTTAAGGTCAAAATATATTAAAGAGGGGCTTAGTAAACTAGAAAAATTATTAAGTGACCATTTATATAAAGCACAAGAACAGAAAGACAGATTTTTAAAAATATAAGGATAATGAAGATAGGTTTATGTGGAATGCCAGAATGGGAGAATAGAGAAAATATGACAGAGAAAATGTTTGAAAAAGTAACAGATAAGAGTTTTTTAATAAAAGTAAAAGACAGCAATGAAAATAGACTAAAGAAGTTCAAGAAAAGCACACAAAACACTAGGCTAATACCTGCTTAGACACTGAGAAGTGAAATTAAAGAAAGTGACACAAAAGGAAATATCACAGTTATGCCAATTTAGAAATACAAATTGACTCTGTAGTATGGAGAAGTAGAAACAAAATTTTTTAAATACAGTACTATTTCCTCAAAGAGAAGACATAGAATAATAAAATTAATCTTATACTTTTATATATATATTTAAATAATACAGTGAAGCACAACTTTTTGAAATGAAAGCAAAATGCCAGAAAAGGAAGGAAGGAAAGGAAGATGGGAGGGGAGGGGAGGGAACAGGGGGGCGGGGGTTCCTCCAGCAACACGTGTTTCAGGAGTTTCTCAAGGCTCTTCCTCAGGCGGACGGACAACTCATGTAGAAGCTTTAAGGTACAAGGAGAAAGCAAGAGCAGTGTTCTAATATAAAGGTTAAAGTTTAACACTGAAAGTTGTTACTTCAGTAGTGCTTGATAATCTGTATTTTTCTTCAATTTCAGAGAAGAAAAATTTCCTTAAAATACAACAAAAAAAAGAGCAATCACTTATGAGTTTGACGATATTGTAGTTTATGTCTGTCCATCAAAACACAGTACTGAGTGCACAAAAACACAAGACAGCTGGCAGGATATCTGCCACCTGCAAAATTTATAAAGATCTCACAGGTAAAATGAAGAGCTCTAGGGCTGGGGATTGAGCTCAGTGTTCTAGCACCTTCCTTGCCAGCACAAGGGCCCAGGTTCAATCCCTGGTAACCACATAAAACAACAGTGTTGGGAGTGGAGACTCACCCACCATCAATCTGTACCACATACCACAGTGCCGGGCGTGGTGGATTGCACCTGTGATCCCAGCACTCAGGAGGCAGAGGCAGAAGAATTTCTGTGAGTTCAAGGCAGAGATCAGGGCCAGCCTGACCTACAAAGTGAGACCTTGTCTCAAAAAAAAAAAAAAAAAAAAAAAAAACCAAAACCCTGATAGACCAATAAATGTCAGAAATAAAATACATTTTTATAAATGCTCTAGGAGTTAACCCATCCATTTAGCTAAATAAAATCTTTAAAAACTGTTCAGACTTCAATATGATCAGAGCGCTGAAAGTTAAATCCCAAAACTTCAAATTGACATAAATTTGAAGTCCAGTCACAGTAAGTATTGGGAAGGAGGTGGAGAAATCTAAGTTACTGCAAGAGCTAGTAGAAACAGGAGTAAATGAACTTACTCTCAAGAAGTACCTTAAGGACAAGATAGAGAATGACATTCTAACCCAAATTATAAAAGTACTAAGGAATTCCAGTGGTATAAATATAAGTAGTTGCTAGCTAAAATGAAAAGTAATTTCTTTCTGCAGTATTGGCGGTATTGAAGAGTTGTGGAAGATGAATGAAAGATGTCAATAAAAGCTTTCCTTATAAAGTAACAGAAGAAAGATTCTTGTGCATAACTGGAATTTCCTTTAATATTCTCTTTACAATTCTGCAAGAAGCACAGTGAAATGCTGTACACAGGATTGTGTTTTGATACTATAGGCTGCTTTACGTATTAATACCAATAAGCCATTTATACATGATTCTGATATTCCTTTAGTAGTCTTGTAAATATAGTATAATTACCATTCATCATTTCTGCCACTTTCACTTAATATCTCATTTTCAAATGAAAGAGAATTTTAAACTAAAGTAAGTGAAGAATTAGCCTGTTCAGTCAGTGGCAAGTTGACATTAACAACCTGGAAAATAATTCTTTTTAACAAAATAGCTTCCCTTTCAAATCTGACCTACCAATAATTGTACCAGGAAGAGAAAATGAGGTGGCCACTCAAATAGGTCAAGTTAATTTGAACTGTATGATTTAGCAGAGTTCAGAGGTAGAGACAGCTGAATAATTTTAGTATTGTTGTAGAGAGGTTGTAATAATAAGGTATTGATACAGCAAGACACATTATGACAAATTTAAACATCTCTATAAAAGGGAGTTACTCCTTGTAAGACAAGGTAAAAGGAAACAATTGGGACACTGAATATTTACAATGTTGGGCACATTCTAAGTATCTGATTAATTTAATTTTCACACAGCCTGCGACGTAGACACTAATATTCATTTAAAAAATTTTTCTACCTGTGTTGGGTGGGAAGGTGATGAATGAAGTGTTAACATCCACCCTGTGACTATAAAGATGAGATTCTGCAAGGCCCTCAAGATAGCAAATACAATTAAGTAAGTGAATTATTACAGCATCAAAATGCACAGAGGATCTTTAAGTACATTTTAATATGTAAAAGCAGCCAGTTTGAAAACTCCACACATCATACTTATGACTCCAACTATAGGACCCCTGAGAGACAAAGCCAGGGGAGTGAAAGATGGTCAGCTGGTTCCAGGGGTTACAGGAAGTGAGGGTGACCAAAAGGGGCCTTTCAGCCGTGAGTCTGCTCTATGTTGTTGCAGAAACCAAAACCAGAAATAGCAGTTTTATAGGATCGCAGGCAGGAAGTACGAAAGCAGAATATTTTGCAGCCTTTGATTGGTTAGTTATTTGACATCTTTACATCTAGGAGGCTTAATTCCACTGGAATTTCCCAGGGAACATCACAAGCACAGTTCTCACAGTGCAGAGCAGCTGACAGCATCAGAGAAAAGAGCTCTACTGGGAGTTCCTCAGTCCTGCTCCCTTGGTAACAGATAACGAACTTGTCACGGATCCTCACGTACATTCCACAGAGAGCACAGCTACCTAGCTAAACTTGTCCAGTTCTATTGTTTTTGTTAAAAATATCCACCTGCTTTTCCAGCTGTGGAGCACTAAGGACCCCAGTGTGAGCTGCAGACTTTGTAAAGTTGTAACATCAAAACTCCTGGATGGGGACACTGGGAAGAAAAGGGAGATCAGTGTGCAGCACCGAGCAGACGGAGATCTACCTCCCTGTGTCTTCCTTTTGATCTTGACATAAAGTGTTCTAAAAACTGCACCTATTATGGAAAAGATACATGCTTCCAAAAATTTAATTAGAATATCATAGAAAAACCAACGGCATGAATTATATGACCAGGACTGGATTAGAGATGCAGTGGACTCTGGACTGAGGAACTCAATGGTTCCCGGGGGCGGGTCACAACTAAGTCAATGCAGCTGAGTTCTGAATGTTTACCTGAGTACGTGTGATAGAGAATAAGAGGCAGATGAATCTCCCATTAACCCAGTTAACCCAAGTTGCTCATGTGTCAAGCCCCTCAGAACTCCAGGGTCCACCGTACAACACTAAAACCAGCCTAACAAATGCATTTGGGTGACTTTCGTCAAGTTAATAAAACTCTCTGTGTTTTCTTCCACCTGTAAACACATTTCCTAACTCCTCTGATGAAAGGTTAAACACAGTGCTTTTTAATGCTTCTTAGAATAATTATTCTGGACTTGACCACTAGTAAATTATAAACACATTCAAGATTGCATTAACAGGGCCGGGGAGTTAGCTCAGTGGTTCCGGCGCCTGTCCTGCAAGCGCAAGGGCCCGGGTTCGATTCCCCGGTAACCACATAACAGTGCTGGGTGTGGAGACCCACGCCCAGCAGCAACCAGTACCACATACCACAGTGCCGGGCGTGGTGGCTCACGCCTGTCATCCCAGCACTCGGGAGGCAGAGGCAGGAGGATTGTGATGTGAGTTTGAGGCTGAGCTCAGGGCCAGCCTGAACCACAAAGTGAGACCCTGTCTCAAAAAACCTAAAAAAAAATAAATAAATAAATAAATTAAAAAAAAGATTGCATTAACAATGAAGTTAGTAACATAGCTTCAAATTAATATTGGCAAAATTTCATTGTTCTTAGGAATATATAAAATTATTATGTAGTTAAAAATTGATCAAAAGTAAAATCATGTTTGTTTCCCTTTCACAGATAACAATAAGTCACAGAAGAAAATTCAGGCTCATAATCATAAAGCTGCTTCTGCTTTGCCTTGGTTCTGATCTCACATAAAAATTAAGTATCCTTGAAATCGTGCTCAAATATTTGTACATAAAAAAGCATTAAATACCATGACAATCTGTCTTCTACTTTAAAGAAAATGATGAAAAATATGTGAAATACGGAAATTAATCTTTTTTCTATATGATTTGTGGGTAGAAATATCGTGTGTGATTTGGCAAAACTTGATATTATATTGACCTTGTTAAAGATATTAATATACATTTAAATTTTAGTATGACCACTTACAAATTAAATTTAGTGTAGCAGGTTAAGAAATTGCTTATTCATATCATGGGAAAAAGTCTGGCATGACCCTGTGGCAAAGAACTCTTGTTTGTCAGTCTGGATAAAGCAACTAGTTAATCAATACATGTTTTCTGAGTCTTAACAATGTGCTCAGCACAATGCTAGAGAGCTAGCTACGATGATGCAAGGAAATGAGGCGACCTGTGTTTATTCCCCAAGTGGCCCCGAAGGTATTCCAGGCTGTTAGCGTTCGAGTCCAACAACAAATATTTCATTTGTTCCATCTTCAGTATAAATTTTTACTTTAGGGAGATTGTACAGAGAATTAAATTACTTATCTCTTGCATGTGGTGAAGCAGAATTTGAGTTTATCAGATTGAGACACCTGATACGATATTAACATGTTTACCTACCTAACACAGTCCAGGGAAGCGAGAGAATGATCCTGGCCAGCAGCTTTCTGCTCTTGGGGCTGGACTGACACTGCCTCTAGCCTGAGAGAGCAAAGGCTGTGAGAAGTGGGGGCCTGGGAGCTAGCTGCCCCTCTACAGGTCTTGACAGGGTCAGAGGAATTGGGATCAGCTATAGAAACCCAGAAATATATTTAGCAATCCATCCTCAGCTAATTAGGCCATTGCCAAACTGAGCTAATAAGAATCACAGGGCATCTTTGCTTATGCTACAATCCAAGCTTATTCTTTTACCATGGGGAAACACAAGGTCTCGACACCAGTGTCAGCTGTGGGCCTGGGAATCTCCCATCTAATGCACAAGTCAAAGCCTTACCAGATTGATGGGGAGAAAATTAAAAAGAAGGGAGCGGCTATTCTCGAGGCAGAGTGATCAGCTAATGAATTGCCCTTACCCACTCTAAAGACATTTCTGTCTCAAGAACTTTTCTCTTTCTTCTCACTTTCCAGTTTATTGACAGATGCTTAGCTCTTTTCTCTAGCACTGTTTATAACACACTGTACACAACTATAGCATTAACCCAGATAGAAAAATGAGTTCATTAGAGCCTTCCTCATATTGGAAAATATTCCCTGAGTCTTAGACTTGGCAGTATAGGATAACGTCTCAAATATGGCCTCCCAACTATTTTTGCAAATGAAGTTGGATGGAAACATGACCACTTTCATTTATTGCTATCATCTTAGGTGTTACTGCCTATGGCCACCTTCAGCTATACCGACAAGAACCACTGAGATCTTACACAGCGCAGAGCCAGCCTAAGGTATGACTTCCTGTCTTGCCTCTTCCATTTAATGAAAACTATTTTGACAGTTTTACATTCCTTCATATCACTATTTAAATATGATTTATTAGATTCTGTTTATGCTTCAGGTTTAGAACCCTAAACACAAGGTATACACAGAGAATGCACAAAAGTTGCTCTAATTTATCTGCATGTGTATTCCAAAACTGTGTTTTTTAAACCTGCTTGAGCCCTATGTAAACAACAGCACAGGGTGAGTCTATACAACACATATGGTGGGTATTAACCTAAAAGAATAGTACAACTTGAAAAAATAAGTCTTCTGTCGGTTTAGGTGAAGTTTCTAGTCCCTAGTAGCAGCATTCTACCGGGCCTACCTTTCCCAGGTATATCAGAGAGAACAATAATCATTTTTTTTCTCTCCTTTAAACATCAAATACAAATTCCCAGGGCACATTCTCAGCCAGAAGGAGGACCATATGACTGTCTTCTGTAAATCATTCACAGTGCTAATCTGTGAAAATATTTCATTCTCCAAGGAATATTTATATTCCAATAGAGAACATTCTAATTCAAATATGTCTTTAGCCACCAGAATGCTTAACAGATAGGCTTTGATAGACAAAAGTCTTCCAGTAATCCTCACCAACTTCGCTGCCACGTTCTGGCAAGGCAGAGGAGCCTGGATCTGAACTGGTTTAATGTTTCCCTTTGTTTGCACAAATTATAGACAGGTTTACTCCTAGTTCTAGGCTTCTGCTCTCATACAGGATTTATTTCAATACTTTCTGTAGCCCTTTGGAATATAAATCTTGCTAGTCGCTTTCCAGTTAGATGGCAAGAGAGCAGTTAACATGAAAAAGGAGGAACAATGAGGCAATGTAACTTTAACTCGAGAATTTTTTCAGTTAAGACACAGGCATTTGTTTCACAGAGATGCGCCTCAATCCGTGGCCTGGGAGACTCCCTATTGCCCTGTGCCTGGAATGCTGAATTCTGAGGGCTCCAAAGGAAGGCAACCTCCTCATTTTGTAAGTTGCTAGGTTAACTCTGTGTCCTGCTTTGAGTCGGTAGAAGTCTGTTGCAAGATTAGTATCACCCATATGGATTTACAGGCAAAAACAAAGCAAAACCAAGTATGGGTTCTAATAGTTCTAATTCACCAAAAGTTATAATTCTACATAGGTGTCACTAATTGTTTCAATAAAATAAGTTGCTTAAAAGAATAACTAATCAATGATTACCTAGTTTCTCATTTTTAATAAAAATGAAATATTATTAAAAACTATGGGTCCATGTTTCATTCCTACCATATTCTTACTACTATTCCTTTTATAACAATGTGACAAGTGCAGGCAGGTATTTTATTTTTGTTCCTGAATGCATGTTATAAAGTGTCATATTGCACTCTACCAGTGTATATTAATTATTATCTCATTTAGTTCGAAGACAGTGATGCCAATTCACACAGAGCAGTGTTTGTCAGTACAATCTGGTTATCAGGCACATGATGCCAGCATTAAGCACAGCATTTTGTACAAGAGAAAGGCAAATAAACACTGAAAATCCTAACCAGTCTCTCTTTAAGAGAAAGTTCTGTAATAAGTACAGTTAAGTAGAAAGTCTTTTCATATAATTTATTTTTTCTTGATAAAAATTCTCATGCGGTATCTTTAAGAAACAGATTTACTATGTTATCAGGAAAAAAAAAAACTCTTGCAAAGCAACAAGAAACTGAAATATTTTCCCTGATGGTGTATTGCATAATTAGATTTTACATTACTAAGAAATGGAAATATGTTTTAAAGGAAAATACTTTAAAAACTCAAACCTGAAAACATGTTGCTGATCATACTAGTGACATGTCATTTGATGAAAAGTTCTTTAAAAGTTGTTAGTACACATTTTATATGAATGATAAAATTTATTTTCTTAGATAAACAAACACTTCAAAGGAGGCGTCAGATTTCTGCTACATGAATACAGTATCCGGGAGCCACCTGACCGTGGAGAAGTGAAGCCGGAGACACGTGGGTCTAGTGCCCTCTCTCATACTGGAGATTGCAAAGCTGGCAATCTGTTCCTAGGTGAGGAGATGGACCAGTGTAATCTCTATGCCCAGAAAGTAAAGAAAGCAAGCTAATAAGCTCTAAACTGTCCATTAGCCTGAGTCCTTTGAGAAAATATTGAAAAGTTTCTGGAAATAAAACCCGAAGCCACCGTGCTGAGGTCTGGTAGGAATGCTGCTGCAGGTTCTGTCCACAACTCCACATATCCTGCCACCTCTAAAATGCCTTCTGCAGCACCAGCTCACAAGCACTCAGAGGATGACTTGTGAGAAGTCCTTCTGCAGCTGTCTATGCGAAGTGCCCGTGAGACACAGAGCGGAAGAGACTCCGTAGTCAGTCACTTAGCTGCTGTTCTTAAAGGTGAGGGAGTCCACGGATGGGACCATGGTAATGTGTCCCCACAGCAGCTGAACAAGGAGAAGCATCCCCAACTTTCAGTGATGTTTTTTTCACATAACATTTTTTATCAGGCAGTCTCAATAAAGAGAAGCTTTGTTGTATTAAGCATCACTAAGTTTCCCCTTGTCCTCCCACTCCCAAGTATCTTAATTTTTTTTAAAAGGCCATAGTAATTATTGTGTTTGTTATCCTAGCTCCTGCACTTGTAAAAATTAGATTATTACTGAATTCTAAATACAACATCATGATTAAATATATATAATTTGTGACTATTCCTTGTCGGTGACTGTTTGTGATGTTGTCTGTTGTAACATGAATGTTGTAATTTCTTTCTTTCTTTCAGTCTTTCTTTCACTAAACAGATAGGATCCCTCGGAGAGATCTGCAGTCTCGCTGGACCCACACAAAGCAAGCCTTTCTCCCCTTCACTGACTGTCTGCACACTTGCTGGTTTCTCCCCGTGCCTGTGGAATGGAGCTGTTTGACTTCATATGAGTTTCATTCTTCCTTCCTCAGGGCCAAGTGGGTCCTGGGGCGCAGCTGCTGCACTGCAGCTTCTGTATGCAGTGAGGTGGTAGCTAAAGTTCAGAAAGAGGATTCTCCCAGTTTTATTCAGGACAGTGCATTGCAGATACAGACAAATAGGAAAAAAAAACAAACAAAACAAACATGTTTGTACTAAGTTCTTTGTAGAACTCCAATTGGCTTCAATATTTCACGGACTAGGAAAAATCTACTGGGCTATATCTGCAAGTACTTGTTTTATTCTGGAATTTTACTTTCTGTTTAAGGGAAGATATCTCCTTTATTTTGTAAAACTGCTCTTAGTAGACTTTGAACTACTGCTGTAGCGATGCTTGATTAAGACATGAATGTAGTTAAATTGCCCAAATGTCTATAATTCAAATTAAGGAGATAGATGATCTCTGTATTAGCAGAAACTTATGGATCTCTTAGTCTGCAAAGTATTCTTTCTTCTTTTTGTTTCTTTAAAAATTTTATTCTTATTGGTACATTTTTGATAAATGACATTTATCATAAGGCATTTGTGCTCTGCACGGCGCCATCCTGTAGTCCCAGCACTGAGGAGGCTGAGCAAGAGAGTCACTGAGTTCAAGGCCAGCCTGTTCTACACAGTGAGTTGAACCAGCCTAGGCTGCATAGCAAGATACTGTTTCATTTTTTAAAAAAGAGTATGCATTATTAATGGATTTAATTTCTTAAACAAATAGACTGTTGGCTCCATAGACTGAGGAGCTCATAGCTGCATATGTCGGAGGGAAGAAGTCACTCCTCTCATTACGTGAAATTGAGTGGTTCCCACAGCACTCGGTGCCTAGGCTGATGCAGTCCTTGGGGAAGCAAGCTGTGGTGAGAGGAAGAGGGGACAGGACTTGAGTCAACAGGCAGAGACCTCACATCTGCATCTCATTAGGATCTAGTGGACGCCATGATCTCATTAGGACAGCGAGACCTTGGGTTTTGTGATTGTGTCAAGAAGACAAGTACATGGAGTTGTCAAATGTCACCTCAAGGTAAAGAAATAGCTTTGATTTTTTATTCCTAATACACCATGGATTTTAAGAATGCGTTTTAAATATAAACCAACATGCTACTATGAAATCACTTCTATTTTTGATAGAAAAATTAAAAGAAAAATCTACTTATACTTTCAGATTGTCATTATTTTTTCACAATAACATCATGTTTATATGTCTAAAGATATAACTATTTTTCTTATTGTATGTTGCAGAGAAAGTCTGAAAACTGAGCATCAGGTCCTGAAATGTCCAAGGCTCTTTGCAAGAGAGGGGACAGGGCAAAACTGAACAAGCGTGATCTGAGGGGAACTAGGAACTGGGCCAACCAGAGTTCTTAGAATGTGCCCTGTGTTCAGCGGCTGGTCCCTGGCCCACTGTGGCAGCAGGAACAACACAGCAAAGGGTGTCACTGCTGTAGTTTCAGCTGCAAAACCCTCTCTTGCTACAGTTGGGTTCATAACAGAGCACCCTGGCTGTCAGAGTCCAGCTGGACACCATCCTTCCCGTGTTCTCTGGAAAACTTCCTGTCCATCCCACCACCACTGGCTGCTGGTGAGTCCCTGTCCAGAATTCCTCCAGGGACCTTCTGCTAAAAACGGACCTTCCAAGAGCAGCTGGCAACTGCTCAGTCCACTGGAACTACAGCCTATACTTTTCTACTAGCAAATCCCAGTTAATCTTGTCCTTTTTTGTTAACATCTTAATAAACTTCTCACAAGCTATCTCCAGATATTTTTTATAAGTCTCTAGGGCAACATACTCAACTTCCCTAACACACGTAGGGTATTTCATAAGTTATATGATTATTTATTTGTAAAACTACATGCTTGAATAATAAAATGAATTATATGTTATATTAACATAGTATAAGAAATTTCATTGAAATGTATATATTGTTTATACTCTATAAAATAAAGCTCAAATGCTCATCTCATTTTCATTAATACAACCATTTATTTCATTTACAAAGAATTTTGCCTTTAAATGGGAATGATATGTAAAATCTCTGAAATACTTTGGAGCTAGTAAAACTCTAAATGGTGGCAGTTAGGCAATATGTAATAAAACTGTTGCACACTGGTATAACTTCTTTGGAAGTCAATATGGAGATTCCTCAAAAAATTAAAAATAGAAATTCCACTTGCTCCAGCTATTCACCTTCTAGATGTCTTCTCTAAAAAGTTAAATTTATCATATTAGTGATCCCTCCAGTTCCACGTCTATAGCAGCACAGTTAGTAATAGCCAATCTTTGAAGAAGCCTGTATGTCCATTAATAAATGAGTGGGTAAAGAAAGATAGTATTTATATACAATGGAGTATTACTCTGCCTTAAAAAAATAATGAACCTAATCTGAACATGTAAATGAGTTCTAGAATGTATTATAAATTTTGTGAACTAGAAAATATTCAAAAGGAAAGGGAAAGTAATGAGGGAAAAGAAAACTATGATCTTAAAAAAAGAAAGCATATGTATACAGGGATTTGGGGAAGTTGTAGGGCAGGTAGGGAAAGTAGTAAAAATGAGAAATGATTCATGTGATATACTGGTACAAATTACCAATTTTGAGTGTGATCATGATGTGTATATAAAATGTACCAATAAAGAACTTAATTGATTTTTGAAAGGATTAACTTGAATATAACTTGAATATGATGGGTGTACTTTGAAAACATATGTTAAGTGAAATAAATCGGACACACAAGCTTCAATATCACGTAGTTTCTCTCACATAAGAAATTTGGTAAGTGCAAAATAAAAAAGAATAAGAAACTGTGAAATAGATCCTTTGCATTTGGGAAGGGAACCGAGAGTGAAGGAAGTAGGGAGGGAAATGAGATTAAAAACGGAGGGGGTCGTCTGCTAGGTAGATACACACAAGAATCAAAAGACTCTTATCACAGTGACATATGTGCACCCATGTTTATAGCAGCTCAGTTTGTGATTGCTACATCTTGGAAACTACCCAAATGTCCATCAACTGGAGACTGGATAAAAAGCTGTGGTTCTTCTACAGAATGGAGTATTACTCTGCCATAAAAAATGATAAGTTTGAATCATTTCTACTTAAATGGACATACCTTAAGGATAGCCTCATAAGTGAAATAAATAGGGCACAGATAGGTACATATCGCATCTTTTCTCTGGTATGAGAAAATAAAGATGTAAATGAGTCCTAGCATTGTATGTTATATATTGTGAAATAGAAAATGCTCAAAGTAAAATTGGGTAAAGGGGGAAAAATAATGAGATTATAACAAAAAAGAAAGGAAATAAATTTTATGTATATGGGGGGCTGTAGGGTGGGTAGGGCTATGGGAAAAATGAGAATTAAGTTGTGTCTTAAACTGGTACAAATCCCCATTATGGAGTGTAATCATGATGCGTATATGTAATGTACCAATAAAGAGTTTTTTAAAAAAAAATGGAGGGGGTTGTGAAAGGCTGTGTACATGTAGCAAGTCTCTACCTAGAAAACAGATATAGATAGATATAGATATAAATATTTAAGGGTTCAAGAGCTGCAGGGAGGGGAAAGGGAAGGAGTTAAAAAATGCTAAGAAATGTCATTTGGATGTTCCATCTCCTCATAGTGAACATAATTATTATACACTATAAACATGTATTGATTTTAAAAACCCAGTGTCCAAACATTCATGGAGCGTTGCATTCAACAGAACTCTGAAACATGAAGAAGTAAAAAATCAAATTGATCTAAGTGCATGAAGCACAGTGTAGGTTCAGTTTCACCCCTTGACACATGGACATCAAGTTTCCAGCATCACATACTGAAGAGCCCACCCCTTCCCTTGCTTTCTGGACAGCCTTGTTGAGGAGCACTTATGTATATGCCAATAGTGTTTTTCTTGGACATCCCATTGTGTTCCATATGTTTCTATGTCTGTCTTTTAATGTCACATCACAATTTTTATTAGTACAGCTTTGTGAGAGATATACTGTCAGGTGTTCTGTTTGTTTGTTTGTTTAAAATGCATTTTCTATTCAGGAACTTTTGTAGAAGTGATAAATTCATATTTTTTCTATTTCTGTAAAACCTCATTAAGATTCTGAATCTATAGATTACTTTGACTAGTGTGGACCTTTCAACAATCTTAATTTTTCTGATCCATGAGTATGGGACACCTTTGCATTTATCAGTATCTGGTTATGTTCATCACTCTTGTATAGTGTGCAGCATACAAGTCTTTTTACAGTTAAGATGATTTCTAAGTATCTTTTTTACTTAATGAGTTTATTGATACATTTTAGGTAGCACTTATTATCACATTCATCACTGAAAATTTGTACCTGTATATGATATATTTTGATTCCTATTTTTCCCATTTCCTGGCCCTCTCTTCAGCCCTTCTAGCCCCACTATACATAAGCTTTATTTCCATTTTTATTTGTTTCTACCATTAAATGTTTTATTCTCCTTGTTTAGATTCTTCTTCTCTAGTTCCCTTCACCCTTTGAACATTTTCTTCGTATTCCACAATATCTATTAAACATTTTGATCTCATTTTTTCTTTCAGTTTTTCATCCTAGAGAAACAATACAGTTTTTACACATTTGTGACTTATTTATTTCACTTATGAGTATGGCTTTAATATGGATCCGTTTAGATAAAAATATCTCAAAGTTATCTTTCTTTATGACTACATACTACTCTATTTTATTTTTAAAAACTACATTCTAGTTAGGCATGATGCCTCACATCTGTAACTCCAGAACTAGGGAGGAAGAGGTAGGAGGATTGTCATGAGTTCGAGGCTAGTCTGGGCTACATGATTTCAGGGCCAGCCTGAACCACAAAATGAGACTTTGTCTCAAGAAACTGAAAAAGAAAAATCTTATTTATCCACTCACTAGTTGATAAGCTTTTAGGCTATTTTCAAGATTTGGCTATTATAAACTGCGCTGCTATAAACATAGGTGTACATATGTTGCTGTGGTATGATAGTTTTAATTCTTTAGGGAAATAAGATCAAATGAGTCCTTTAATTCTAGTATTTTTGAGGAATTATTTCTAAATATTTTTATTCATTCCAATATATTGAAAATTGACCAGTTTTCTTAATATAATTCTTAGTTTATTATCCATGCATAAAAACACAAATAGTTTATGCATGTTGATTTTGTACTCTATAATTGTATTAAGCTCATTTTTCAGTTCTAACCATGTTTTTTAAATCTTTAGGGCGTTAACCATATGCAAAAATCAATGAAATATAGATTAAGGGCTTAAATATGACTTGAAAGTTTAAAACTCTGTAAGGAAAAATGTTCTTGTCACTGATCTTGGTAAATATTGATTGAATATGTGAATACGTATAAGAAGAAAAAACAAAAAGGAAAGTGGAATTATAGAAAATTTAAAAGGTCCCCGACACAGAAAAAGAGTGGATAGAAGAGTGAGCTAGCTTACAAAAGGAAAGAAAATTGATGGAAGAAACTCCCCAGTTAAACAGAAGAAAAAGTCTACAATGTAAGCTCAAGACCTGAACAGTTACTTTTCAAAAGAAGACAGACAACAGAAGTCTCTTAGCTCTAGAAAGAGGTGCTGAGATCACTAATTATCAGCAAGTGCAGATTACAGCCACAGTGAGAAGCCACAACTTTCAGAAAGCAAAGGCTTTAAATGCTGTTGAGGATGTGGAGAAAAAATATAGACTTTCACACACTGCTGCTAGAAACGTAAATTGATGGAGCCAGCAAGGAAACAATGCGGCATTCCCTCTAAAATTACAACTAACAATTCTGTATAATTCAGGAATCCCGCTACTGGTGAGACCCAAAGGGTCTGGCTTCAGAATCTTAAAAGATATCACCATTTCATTGTTCCTGCAGCACAACACATTAGTCAAGATGCATGCTCATCAGTGGGTGAATAGATTTTAAAAAGATACTTGGGGATATGATTAGAATATTATTCACACTGAAAGGAAAAAAATTCTACAGTCTTCAATACTACAGATAATTAGGAGGACGTTCTGCTAAGTGAAATGAGCTGGACACAGGTCATATACTACATAATGCTTATAGAATGAAACTAAAATAGTCAAATTCACAGAACCTAAAAGTCCAGTGGTGATTATCAGTGTTGCAAGAAAGAATGGATGAGGAGGTTTTGGACAAAGGGAACAAATTTGAACCATACAAGATGAATAATAACTCTGAGAGATTTAATGTATAGAGCTTGTGGTCAACAATACCATTTTTATACATAAAAATTTGCTAAGTATAGATTTTATGTGTTTTCCATACATAAATCTTAATAAATACACAAAATTAATAAGAAAGAACCCAAGAAGAACTTTGGATGTGGTCATGGTTTCATGAAAAAAATTGTGTGTGTGTGTGTGTGTGTGTGTGTGCATGTGTGTGTGTAAAATCTCAAGACCTAACAAGCTGTGTAGATCAAATTTATGCAAATATTTGGATGTTATTAATTTCTCAATAAAGCGTTTCAAAAAATGAAAATAACTGAGCTCAACTGTACATGTTGAAGCACAAAATGGAGGACCAAGCCTCAAAAAACCATTTTCTTTTTACTACTCAAGCCAAACTCCAAGTCATCTCCTTGTAATGAAAGATTTCTAGGGCTTAAACATTAAAAACTTTTATCTCAAGCCCTGCAATGAAACATCTGTTTTATCAGAAAAATAGGCAGGAGGGCCAGGGATATAACTCAGTGGTTCCGGCGCCTGTCTTGCAAGTGCAAGGGCCTGGGTTCGATCCCCAGTAACCACATAACAATACTGGGCATGGAGACTCACACCCAGCAGCAACCAGTACCACATACCACAGTGCCGGGCGTGGTGGCTCACGCCTGTCATCCCAGCACTCGGGAGGCAGAGGCAGGAGGACTGCTGTGATGTGAGTTTGAGGCTGAGCTCAGGGCCAGCCTGAACCACAAAGCGAGACCCTGTCTCAAAAAAAAATAAAATAAAATAAATAAAAAAATAGGTAGGAATAGTAAAAAGAACTATCATGTGTAAACAAGCTTTTCTTAGGAATAAAGTTACTTAATAGAAATTCTTTATCCTTTTCCTTTGGTAAAGATTATAAAAGAACTAGGGAAATTTTAAATTAGCTTGCAAAAACTTAGTTCAAACAGCATAACCAGGACTCATGGCAGTGATAAGCCAGGGTCAAAGTAATTCAGTTTGTGAAAATACACAAAGGATATCTGGTAGATTAAATTATAATTAGAGGCAGAGATAATATCTTCTTTTGCATAACATAGGTACAAAAGTAAATGAAAGGCTTTGGAAGTGTATTTTTCTTTCGTTTCCCTTCGCAGTGACGTGATCAGCTTCCACCCCTGCCCCAAGAAGTACGTGGGTCTCCGGGGTGACTTTCCAGACATGTTAGTGTCCCTTCATTTCCTTACTCTCACTGGAATGAAAACACAGCTGCAGAATTAAATGCAAATGCAAATCCTTTATTTCAGAAAAATTCTTTCTGCTTTTGTAAGAATATCTTACATTTATTTGTTTTAATGGTAAATACTCTAACATTTGTCATTAGGTTTTAATTAATTCACAACACGAATTTGATTCTAAATGAAGGTCATCTAGTCTTTTCTGAATGTTGATCCCCAGACGTTCTTGGCTATAAAGCTACTGAATTTTAAATTTCTCTCCTACTCAATAAATGAATCTCACTTGAGGTAGCACACATTTTCTCAATCTCCTTTTAGTTCATCTTTATTTTAGGTGGCTTTCTCTGCCTGTATGTTGAGCACCTAAAATATTCTGATGTATGTAAATTGCAGTGATGTATTTCCCTGTAATGGCATCATTCATCTATCTATATGCAGAGCTAACCCTGTGGCACTCAACTACTGCTTCCTCCATCTAGACAATTTCCATTTTAATCATTCTCACAGCTTTTATTCCCTTAAATATATTGAATTATATTCTTAGCCAAACTATGTTTTAAATGGCATATCTCATAAGGCATGATTGATTAGCTTTTAAAACTAAGTATGCTAAATGTCACTGGGATGGAATTATGGAGCCATGTTAATCCTTTAGGGCCTCTAGAATACCAAGGAAGCTTCCAACCTTAAAAGAAAGAAAGCAGTAAGAAAGGTAAGTGTCTTTTTATAATGTCACCTTTACATTTCCAGAGGACTGGCTGCATTGCTTTTGAGAGAATATATAAATTTACAAGAACACATATCTTCAAGGCCAAGTCACCCATGGAGTCAGCCAGACAGTGCATTTTGGAAA
This sequence comes from Petromus typicus, assembly GCA_004026965.1. NCBI lineage: Eukaryota > Metazoa > Chordata > Mammalia > Rodentia > Petromuridae > Petromus > Petromus typicus. The sequence continues at coordinate 11,611 of PVIR01015054.1, read as the reverse complement.
TAAGAATATATATATATTGTACATAATATGCATTTTAGAGTGTACTGTTCCTGCTAAAACTTGTAAGAAATGAGAGACTATATGTGTATTAGTCTAAATGTCACATATTTTAACACACTTTCTAGTAACTTCCCTTTTCATTAACACATTCAGGAAAGTGAAATTATGTAAACTAAAGCTTGGACTTCTCAGCTATGCATTGGCAAAGTTCAGAGAGATTTTACCAGTAGTTATAAAATTTACTGAGCTTGAATGAAATAATTGTTTGTGGACTATTTAGGCATTCTATAAACTAGGTGATTGGTTTTGCTCCCACTCTGTCCTGGAAAAAATCAAGGGCGTGTACTAACAGAACACAAAGTAGGACATGAAGTTTCTGTGATATTCGGAGAACTGCAGCTCTGTCTTCCTTCCCCACACATATGCTGGTATTCTTTTATGAAGTGCACACTGAACAGAGAACACGGAGCCACAGGGAGCTCAGTGTACACAGCACCCTGCTCTCCAGAAGGTGGTCCTGAGTTCCACCCACACAGGAAAGAAGGAAATGGTGAGGAACTGAGGTGAAACACCACAGGTTCCTGCCAGCCCTGGGCAAGAGAGAGCTTCAGAGTAGCTGAAATCAAGCTGGACAAGGTAAGACATAGCTTAGAAATGTGCACATCAGTGTGAACACCCGTTACCTAAAGGTGCAAGTTCATAATCTCCACTTTTCAGGGCATAGGACCTGCATTCAGACAGTGATCTCCATTAAGCAGGGCAAATATAAGAACCAAAGTAACAAAAGAAATGGCCACCATCTTTAAAATGTACTTAGTAGGAGGGGAAAGACAGATCAAAGGGCTAAGCATACATTTGGAAGTATTTTATTCTACAGAAAAAAATAACTAATGTTCAGTAAAACTAAACATAATATAAAATCTATGAGGGAGAAGTTGAAGGGTTTAAGAAACATAAGATCTTTTAGAAATCAGTAGAGGTTGAAATGTCAGTAAAACTGAAGTTAAAATGAATCCATACATAGAAAAGATCACAAAAATGATCATTGTATTCCCTAAATTAAAAACTATGCTCAAGGCAATAAAACCACACATGGCAAAAAATCAAATAAATGATGTCAAGAAAAAAAGAGAAAATTTCTCTAAATCTTTAGGAAAAATAAGAACTAGTGCAAATGAATGAGGTAATATATAAAAAGATCAGAGAGGCCTCTTAAACTGCTCATGACTAGAGTAGACCAAAATAATCAAGTATACTCTGCCAGCAATTAATATTTTATTTGTAGCAAAAATAATTTGATAACTAAAACATGCTTTCTATACATAGACTAGAAAATATAAGACATTCCAGCCAAAATGAATTGAAAAGTTAGCAAAAATATCTTCAGAGGAAAAACATGCAAGTGCACATGTATGTACTGCATGTACATATGAACATGCATAATATGAACACCAGAACTGGAAAGTATTTTGAAGACTTCCTCTTAAATGTAAAATTTTTAAAATGTGCAATGTACAAATTATATCTCTGATATATGCTTATATTTTTTAACACATTTGCTTGCTTTCATTTTTATGCTAAAATTAATGAAAAGACAGTCCAACTCATATACAATTAAGATGATATACTACTTATATGTCATATCTACACAACTTTATTAAAGGTGTATTGTGGAAAATAGTTATTTGGATAAATGATATTTTCACAATGAAGTAGGAAAAATGTGTAGAGACCCACATCCAGCACATGTGCAGGACACGCACTTGTGTCCATGTGGGCAGAACGGTGGAAACCCACAGAAGTGGCTGGAAGCAGACCATTCCGCGGAAGCAGACCGAGGAAAATTTCTGAAGGGAAGTTCTCCCTCACCACTACACATGCAGAGTCTTAGGACTTTTCATTTCTACTTTGTTCTTATGATTATTAATTTACAAGACAGTGAAAAATTCTAGGGTGCAGATACCATTATAATTAAAATATCTTTGAGTACTGTAATTTTTTAAAGGTTCAGTGTAACTACAGAATTTAAAATAGTTACACATAAAAAGTTACTTGAAAGTGTGTCATGGAGGAAGTGCGTGAAGGGACACACTGGCCCATGTGCAGAGGGCTGCTTAATGAAAGAAGAAGAGAAGAAGAAAGCGGTGACTACTGTTCACTTTGGGGCCATGCTTTTAGTGACACAAGGCCTCCTGGGAGCTCTGTCTATCAAAATTCACACCGCCATCAGCGCTAGAGCACTAGCACTCTGGAGACACAGCTTCCAATACGGGGGTCTTTTGGGAAAATTTACCCAGATAATACCAGAAGTTAAAAATGGGTTTTAAAATTCAACCAATTACCCTGTCATTTATTGTATCACTTTCTTCTACGAAGAGGTCTGTTTAGACCAGTAAATGTCATACATTTTAAATTAAAATTCTTTCCATTTTCTATTTTATCTTGTTACTTTAATATTTTATTTAGAATTAATCATTTACAAGTATAGTGCTGATTGCTAATTAATGGGTAATTAAAATAAAAATTTAAAATTATGTTTATGACATATTTTATATCTGCCATCATCTAAATGTAAGACTCCCCAGTATTTTCCCTGCTGAAATTAGAACTTATATTGAGTATAAATCTTATACAGAATTCATGCCAGAAAAACAATTTTTGTCTCAAAATTATCTACTTTGTAATAGAGTAGATAGTTTTTCTGGGCTTAACTTTTTAGAGGAAAGGATAGAAAAAAGGAAGAGATGAAGAACAAAGAACAAAACAAGGAAAAAAGAAGGAAGTGTGAAAATAAAGGATGATAAAAAAGAAAAAATAAGAAAGAAATTACAAGAAGTAAAGAAAAGAAAAGCAGTATAGTCCTCTTAGATCTCAGCTCCTCCAAAAAATATGACCTGAGAGAAGAGTTTTTCTATAAGACTTTTATTTCCATGATCAAAAATCATAGACGTTGGACTGGAGCTGTAGCTCAGTGGTGACTCATCCACCTGGCAAGTGTAAGGTCCTGAGTTTGATCTCCAGTTCTGCTAAAAAATTTAAAAATAAGACATCATGTATGTAAATTTCTAAAAGTAGGATTTTCTCCACTAGCTTAATTACTGAGTGCGACTTTATGAAATGTAAAACATTTGAAGGTTCAGAAAAGAATCATATTGCTATGCAGTACATGCAATTATGGCATGTCATTTGTTCATAATTACCCAAACTGAAAGCTACAGTACTCTTCAGAAATAGTTTACTTGTGCACCTACCATTTTATATTAATAAAATCACGTTGTTTTTACTCTGTTGGCTGTTACTTTTTTTTTTTCATAGCAGGGACTGAACTCAGGTACTCATGCTTACCAGGCAGGTGCTACCTACCATTTCACATTAATTTTCAAGAAGCAGTTACTGTGGTTTGCTTATGACTTGAATGTTTACCTCAAGATTTTATGGATTGAAATGAAGTTCCCACTGTGAGTTGTTAACAATGCAGAAATCCAAATATAGGATTCAGTTTTGGGGTCTTTGGGAGGGATTAGGACTAGGGAATGTCATTAGAGGCATCACCAGAAGACTAGCAGCTTTACTGGAGTTGGGGCAGAGCCCAGAGGAGGTGCGTACCTGCTCCCAGACCCTCTCCATGTGATGTTCTGCACCACATTAAGCTCTATCAAATAGAATGTCAGCGTTATATATGATTCCTTGATCTTGGACCCCCTAGGACTATGATAAAATTAAGATCCTTTTCTGTATAAATAGATGGTGTTCAGTTACTAACATTAGAAAATGCACTAATGTAGCAATATCATCACAAAAATCCACTGTGCACATAAAACAAAGCACCCAAAACACTGATCTATCTCGTGGAAGGAGGCTACCATTCAACAAGCAATCTTGACTTTATTAATACTATCTAATATAGTTTGAAATACATAAAAAAACATTCTCTTTCTAAATCTTGTAGATAATAATTTGGCATTTGAGTTCAGATATAGATGGCAGAGTAGTGAGCAACAGAGGAATAGTCTCTCTGAGATTTGATGCCTGGATATTGGAATATAGCAGTGTAAGGAAGTGAGGAAGGAGAGAAGTGGGTCACAAGGAACCAGGAAGGATTTGATGTGAGAACTGAAGCCCACAAGGAAAGCAAAGGGAATGACCTCAGCACAGAAAAAGGGGCAGCAAGCAGGGCTTCCTCCCTGAGCCCTGGCCACTGCGTAGTGGGGCACCTCGGATATGCAAACACATGGTGACCCCAGAGGCCTCATGGAGAAACACACCAGTGAAATGGAGCAGTCTACTCGGCGGACTAAAGTAGCCCGTGAGACGTTTGGGTTCGGGTGTCTCAGGGCTGGTTACCAATTTAGAAAGACCTCAACTGAGACTGGAACATATAGCAACTGCCAAACCCACCTAGCCCCCCAAACGTCAGAGTGGGGTGGGGCTACTAAGTTCACGTCACCGGGAGGTCAGGGAGCTGAGTCCATGAAGAAACATATGAAGTGTCACAAACTGAGCAAATCAGCTTCCAGCCAGAAACCAGACTAAACTTCAGTGCAAGCAAAGGAGCAGGCTTCTGAGTCTATCCACTACACTGCCGAAAGGTCTGGCTGGCTCCTGAGAGAGATCAACACAGTAATGAACTCTGATCACTTTATCTACCGTGACCGCAGAGATATGCCTGAAGTGAACATTTTTAAATTCTTCTGATATTTATTTGTTTTTTCTTGATTGTCCTTTTTATTTGAGTGTGGAGTGTGAAATTATTTCTATTTTTTTGTTGTTCTGTTCCTCTTTTTATGTTTTCTTCTTTCTTTCTTTCCTGTCTTCTTCACATTTCTAAAAGTTTGTGTAACCTTCCTCCCTACTTGCTTCTAATTTCTTACTTCTTTTATTTCTCTATTTTTCACCCCTTTTAATTTTTTTCTCTGAAAGTAACATTGCTAAGGGGTTATTTACTGTATAAAACATTCTGGTTTATGTGAGAATTCATCCTATAAACAAATCTAGTTCATATATTTAAAGGTAAAAAATTAATAGCTACCATAGTTTGTCATTTTCTAGGCTATATTTGATGCCTTTGTTATATCTGACTGTATTACATTAATTAAGGTGATATAATTGTTTTAAACAATTCTTCTTCCAAATATGTCAAGACTGAGACTGCCTAAGAGTCATAATTCTATTGGCCAGTGCCAAAGAAAGCAGGATAGGATAAGTAGCCTGCAACTTCTCATCCCAATAAATTGCAGAGTCAAAATACAAAGGCCAGTTAAATCTGGAAGACATCTCTAAGTAGTAGTCATTCACTAAGGGTTCTATATACAACCGATAAAGCTGGTTGCCCTAAATAATTTACAAATATCTCTCCAGAGATTAAATTTTTAAAAAATAGAAAATGAAAAGACACTTTTACAAGATACAGTGCCAGAATTCCAGCTCATCAAAGGAAAATCAGGGGAAAAAGTGAAAAATCTTGGATTCTCTAAGGTGGTAATAGTGAAAGTAATGAAGCAGCAAGGGCTCTAGTGAAAACCAAATTGGAAATAATTTGTCAGATGACTACAGGAATGGTGACTATAATGAAAGACATATTTTGTGGCTCTAGAGTAGATACAGATCTAAAAAGTAGAGGATTTTAGAAAAAGTATGGAAACCCTAACCCTAACATAGAAAAGAAATAAAATCAGTGAAACACATTCAGATAGATATGCAGGAGCTTAAAAACTCCACTGAACATAAAGATGTAAATGAGTTCTAGAATTGTATGTTATATATTGTGAAATAGAAAAGATGAAGGGGAAAAATGATGAGATTATAACAAAAAAGAAAGGAAACAAATTTTATGTATGTGGGGGGCAGTAGGGTGGGTAGGGCTATGGGAAAAAATGAGAATTAAGTTGTATCTTATACTGCTACAAATTCCCATTGTGGAGTGCAATCATGATGTGTATATGTATGTACCAATGAAGATTTCAATAAAAAAAGAAAGTACAACAGCAGAATGAGACATTATGAGAATAGAATATCAGATATAGAAGACAAGATTATGATTAGTGATCAGGAATAGAAAGATTTTTTTTTTAATATAAGAGGGGAAACAAAAACTCAATGTAATAACTTCTAGATGATGCAAAGAAACTGTTAGAGGGTTTAAAAAAACACATCCCATAAAAAAGCCCATCAGAATCACAGTAGACTTCTCAATACAAACCCTCAAGTCAGGGAAAGCTTGTAGTGAACTATTTCAAGACATGAAATAAAAAACCTCCAATGAACAGTGATGCACCTCACCAAAATATTTTTAAAAATTGATGGAGGTATAAGATGCTTCCACAACAAAGAACACCTGAAGAATTTCATATCAACCAAACTAGTGCTCCATAATGTATTGAAGGTCATTCTAGAAAGATATTAAAAGGGCCACAACTCCATGAATTGTAGTACAATGAATCTACCAAGCAAGGCAAGCAATTAAACAGATGCAGGGAAGAAAGGAATTAACAATAGGAAAATGATACAACAGAGAAAAGTCAACACATATCAGTTATAACCATCAAAGTTAATGGACTCAGTTCATCAGTCAAAAGAACAGACTGGCAGAATGGTTCCAGAAGCAAGATCCAGTACCATGCTTGCTCTCAGTTTGTAGAGGCTTCAGTCCAAAGTTGGCTGATTCCAAGAAGGGTAACTCAGCAGAGGGGAAAGAGGCCAGGGGAGGACAGGCAGGAAGCAGACAGCAGTCAAGGGGAGGGAGAGACTGACCCTCCAGTTCATGCCTCCTGTGGCCACCTCCAACAGGCTTCACCTTCCAGGTCACATTTAACTATAAATTTATCACTGAATTAATCTGCTGAGTCTCAGGCCCCCATAACCTAGTCCCCTCCCAAAATCCTACCTAGGAGAGCATGAGCCTATGGCTAAACCATAACAATGTGCATGATCTTATATATTTAAAATGTACTTGATTTTGTTTTCATGATTACATGCATTTGGTAAATGCCTCCTTGAAAGATTATTTGGAAGAGCAGAATGCTTTAAAGAAATTTTCAGCTGTAAAATGTAAACATAATGCGTTCTTTCAGACTTAGCTAAAAAAAGAAATTTAAAAACAACTGACCACTGGAATATCATGTTCATTTGATTTATTTTAAATTGATAAGTATTAATTAATCAGTTAAAATTAAATTCCATTAAGAAAAATACCATTTTAAAACTGGAAACATTTTCAGATGAAATTAAAAAGGCCAATATAGTACTTATCTTTCTATATCTGATTTATTTCATTTAAGATAATGTCCTATAGTCCCAGATTAAATCAAATAATAGTACTTTTTAGAAAGATGTTGGGCAAAGGAACACACAGAGACTGGATAAAAAATCAAAATTCTGTGAGACTGAAATAATGCATTCTAGCATTCTGTAGCACACCAGGAGCCTAGAGTTCACAACCACCTGTCTCATACTTCATGAATAAATGAAGATAGGAACTCCAAGCCTCCAAACACAAAGTAATAATAAAGAGATGGAAAATTTGTTACCTTAATGTAGTCAGGACTTATTGCATGCATGTATTGAAATGCCACATGGCACATATAAATAAACAAAACTACTATGTATTTTTTTTTAGGTTTTTTTTTTTTTTTTTTTTTTTTTTTTTTTGAGACAGGGTCTTGCTTTGTGGTTCAAGCTGGCCCTGAGCTCAACCTCAAATTCACATCACCGCAATCCTCCTGCCTCTGCTTCCCAAGTGCTGGGATTACAGGCGTGAGCCACCATGCTCGGCACTGTGGTATGTGGCACTGGTTGCTGCTGGGTGTGAGTCTCCATGCCCAGTATGGTATGTAGTTACCGGGGAATCGAACCCGGACCCTGGCGCTTGCAAGACAGGCGCCAGAAACACTGAGTTAACTCCCCGGCCCTATGTATTATTTTTTTTAATGTTAATAGGTAGGGAAATGTTAACTGACTTGAACTGATTATTACATTATGAGTATATGTATCAAGTTCTCACCCAATATCCCATGAGTTTGTATAATTAAATTATTAAAAATAAAAACAAATTGGGCCGGGGAGGTAGCTCAGTGGTTCCGGGGCCTGTCTTGCAAGTGCAAGGACCCGGGTTCAATTCCCCGGTAACCACATACCTATACTGGGTGTGGAGACTCACGCCCAGCAGCAACCAGTACCACATACCACAGTGTCGGGCGTGGTGGCTCATGCCTGTAATCTCAGCACTCGGGAGGCAGAGGCAGGAGGATTGCTGTGATGTGAGTTTGAGGCTGAGCTCAGGGCCAGCCTGAACCACAAAGTGAAACCCTGTCTCAAAAAGCCTTAAAAAAAAAAAAATAAATAAAAATAAAAACAAATTTAAGGCTCTGGTGCCGAACCTGCTGAGTCTGAGGGTTGCAGTGGCGCCATCTACAGGAAGCCCTGGGGTGTTGCAAGGGAAATGACAGGATGGATTTAAGCAGCTCACACTCGCTGAGCACTGCTATGAAGGCACCACCCATAAGCATTTCGGAAACGTACAGGCGACACAGGGCTCCATCCAGGACAGCCTGAGCTGTTGGATAAAGAGAATGGAGGCATTAAAGCCAAAGCAGCAATGATTTACAGAAGTGATTTCAAAGCCTGAAAACAAGCCTGCGGCGTCCTTCCCTGCAATGCTATGCTACAATCAGTGGAAAGTAATTTAAATCGGATGTACTGAGTTAGAACATACAGCTATCATACTGTGGGAAATACGAATGACAGGCCAATTTCTATTTGGTTTTCTCTATTTCTACATCACGTGGAATCGGAGAACACTGTTCCCTTTCTATATTTGCATGGCAGAGTGGATCACGCATTAAGAATTAAATAGAAAGGTTTCACTTGGAATAGAAGAAAATAAACAAAATGTATAATTGCTTCTCCTCTTACCATTACCTTTAATTAGATCAACAGGAAGAATTTGCTAAGGAAATCTCAGTGTGGGAAAATGAAAGAGTCTGAAGTTGTAAGAAGCCAATAGAAACCGCATTTATAATAGATAAAGGTCATGTTAGCAATGGTAAGTTAGATGACAGGGCTATCTTCAAAGAAAAGAATCTGATAATTTCATTGTTTTTTTTCTTAAATCTTTATTGGCACATTATGAATCCACATCATCATCACATTCAACATTGAGGGTTTGTAACAGGATATGATATGACTTGATTCTCATTTTTCCTTTTCCCCCACCCTGCTATCCCCACCCCCTATATACATAATTTGTTTCCTTTTTTCTTTATTACTACCACATACATTTTCCCTTTGTTTTTTACTCCTACACTCTCTTCCCTTTTAAATATTTTCTATTTCACAATGTCAACTATACATAAAACAAATCATTTACAAATTCATTTTCTCATGCCAGAAAAAAGGTATGATATTTACACATCTGTGACTTGTTTTTTCGCTTATGAGGATGTCCTCAAGGTACATCCATTTGAGTATGAATGACCCAGTATTATCATTTTTAATGGCATAGTGATACTCCATTCTATAAAAGAATCAGATCTTCTTTATCCAGTCTCCAGTTGATGGATATTTGGGTTGTTTCAAGATTTAGCTATCACAAACTGAGCTACTGTAAACATGGGTGCACATATGTCACTGTGAAATGAATCTTTTAATTCCTTTGTACATCTACTTAGCAGAGTGAAGGCTGGGTCAAATGGGACCTCCAATCCTAGCGTCTTGAGGAATCTACACTGATCTCGACAGAGGCTGTACAAGTCTACATTCTCACGAACAGTGGACAAGGGGTCCCTTTACTACGCAGCCTTGCCAACATTTGTTGCTGGCTAATTCTAAAAGAGCAGCCATTCTTTGTGGAGTGAGATGAAATCTCAGTGTTGTTTACATCTGCATCTCTCAAATCACCAATGATGTTGAGCATTTCTTCATACACTTCTTACCTGCTCTTACTTCTTCCTCTGAAAAATATCTGTTCGTTTCATATGCCCATTTTTGAATTGGGTCTTTAAATTTTGGTGGGCTGATTTTTTAAAGCTCTTTATATATTTTAAATAGTAGCCCTTTTTCTTTTCTTTTTTTTTTTTTTAGGTTTTTTGAGACAGGGTCTCGCTTTGTGGTTCAGGCTGGCCCTGAGCTCAGCCTCAAACTCACATCACAGCAATCCTCCTGCCTCTGCCTCCTGAGTGCTCGGATTACAGGCGTGAGCCACCACGCCCGGCACTGTGGTATGTGGTACTGGTTGCTGCTGGCTGTGGGTCTCCACACCCAGTATTGTTACGTTGTTACCGGGGAATCGAACCCGGGCCCTTGCGCTTGCGAGACAGGCGCTGGAACCACTGAGCTAACTCCCCGGCACAGTTAGTAGCCCTTTTTCTGAGGAACAGCTGATAAATATTTTTTCCCACATTGTTGGTTGCCTATTTGCACTGTTGGTGGTTTCCTTTGCTGTGCAGAAGCTTTTTAAAAGAATGAGGTCCCATTTGTTGATTTCCTCAGCCAATTCCTGTGCTATAGAAGTTTTGTTCATGAAGTCTTTCCCTAAGCCAATGTCTTCAAGAGTTTTACCTAAGCTGTTCTGCAGTAGGTTTAGAGTGTCTGTTTTAATATTTAAGTCTCTTATCCACTTTGGTTTTAGCTTGGTACATGGGGAAAGAGTTAGATCTAGTTTTAGTCTTTGGCAAGTTAAAGCCCAGTTTTTCCAGCACCATTTGTTGAAGAGGCTATCTTTCCTCCATTGAGGATTTTTGGCTCCTTTGTCAAAGATGAGGTGGCTGAGTGTATCTGGAGTAGTTTCTGGATCTTCTAATCTATTCCATTGATCCTCAGGTCTGTTATTTTACCAGTACCACGCAGTTTTTATCACAGTGGCTTTATAGTGTAGTTTCAGGTTTGGGATTATAATACCCTTCACCATGGTCCTGTTGTTTAGAATTGCTTTGACTATTCTAGTCTTTTGTGGTTCCAGATGAAAGTTTGGATTTTTTTCTCTAGATCTGTGAAATGTGCTGTTGGGATTTCAATGGGATTATGTTGAATCTGTATAGTAGTTTGGGGAGTATAACTATTTTGACAATAGTGGTTCTTCCTACCCAGGAGCAAGGTATGTCTTTCCATTTTTTGGATATCATCTGCTATCTCCTTTTTCAGAGTGCTATAGTTTTCAGAGTAGAGGTCTTTCACCTCCTTTGCTAGATTGATTCCTAGATATTTTATTTTTTGAATGCTATTGTGAAAGGGACTGACTCCCCAATTTCTATCTCACTGGGTCTATTGTTTGTGTATACAAAGCTATTGATTTTTGAACATTGAATTTGTAACCAGCTACTGGACTAAATTTGGTGATTAGGTCCAGCAGTTTTTTAATTGAGTTTTTAGGATCCTCTAGATAGAGTATCATGTCGTCAGCAAATAATGATAATTTAACTTCTTCTTTTCCAATCTTTATTCCTTTTATTTCTTTCTCTTGCCTAATTGCTATGGCTAATATTTCCAGAACTATATTGAACAGAAGTGGTGAGAGAGGACACCCTTGTCTCGTTCCTGATCTTAGTGTGAAAGGTTTCAATTTTTGACCATTTAGTATGATACTGGCTGAAGGTTTCTCGTAGATAGCTTTTATTAG
>PVIR01015053.1:0-39094 GCA_004026965.1 Petromus typicus | reverse complement strand
AAAAAAATAGTTAAGATAAGATGGAAGAAATGTAATTAGGGGCCGGGGATTTAGCTCAGTGGTTCCGGCACCCGTCTTGCAAGCCCAAGGGCCTGGCTTCGATCCCCGGTAACCACATACAATATTGGGCATACAGACTCACGCCCAGCAGCAACCAGTACCACATACTACAGTGCCGGGCGTGGTGGCTCATGCCTGTCATGAGGCAGAGGCAGGAGGATTGCTGTGATGTGAGTTTGAGGCTGAGCTCAGGGCCAGCCTGAGCTACAAAGCAAGACCCTGTCTCAAAAAAAAACAAAAAAAAAGAGAAATGTAATTAGATGGAAAGGAGAGAGAAACCATAGCTTTTCAGTGTAATCACAGTTATTAAATGTACCCATTTGGCCGGGGATTTAGCTCAGTGGTTCTGGCTCCTGTCTTGCAAGCACAAGGACCCTGGTTTGATCCCCAGTTAACCACATACCATACTGGGTGTGGAGACTCACGCCCAGCAGCAATCAGAACCACACACCACAGTGCCAGGCTTGGTGGCTCACGCCTGTAATCCCAGCACTCAGGAGGCAGAGGCAGGAGGATTGCTGTGATGTGAGTTAGAGGCTGAGCTCAGGGCCAGCCTGAACTATAAAGAGAGACCCTGTCTCAAAAAAAAAAAAAATGTACCCATACTTTTATTCCTTAGGCCTATTTTTTTCCCTTTCCAGGATCAATTTCATAAGAATTTTATAGATACTACAGGCTCATAAATTCCCAAGGCCACAACATCGACTTCTAGATTCTAAACAAATAGCATGCAAGCAAAACTACCGACTGTGCGCCATACCCTCAACTTTAAAGACATGTACGTCACCTCGTTAATGAGGTCAGGTTTTGTTTTAACCCACTAAAAGACAATAACCTGATCTCAACATAAAGAGACATACACCAGGTAAATTATAGTGATTAAGTCAATGATGCATCTTAGACCATCCAATTTAAACATGTGTCTATTTCCCCCACCCCAGAACACAGAGCGTCTCCTCCTTCAGGCTCCCACCAACCCCTGCAGCATGACCAGCACCTTCTCTTGGCCCAGCCAGTGAGCCTGTGGGTCTCGCTACAGCATTCAGAACTCTTTTTTGCAGCTAACATCAAGAACCTGACTGGGCTGAGCTTAAGTCCCCATTTCTGCTCTGAGAGGACCTCATCAGACCCTGCTCGCTGACAACAGGCAAATGAGTTTGTAGAGATAGTTTTATTGTCTCTGTGCCTGTTTCTGCTTATAACCAAATTAAACTCTCAAGTTCCCAAACAAAAATTAACCATATTCACCAGGTTCTGTAATAAAACCAGAGTTAAGGTTTTTCTTCTGTTAAATAAAAGTGAGAAAATCTAATAAAAAATTTCAAGGCATTTTGCTGAGTAGAGTCCTCAGTATATTTCACTTGCTTGTCACAGAATTTTCAGAGTAACCATTCAGACATAGTACCAAAATGTTTATCTTGTATTTATTATATGTACGGCACTCTGAATGTTACTAGAAATATTTTACTAAAAAGATACCGTTTTGTGGAGTCATTTACCTTTTCTTGTCTTTTCACATGCTTGTTTAAGGAAGAAATAATAGGACTGTCTCCATCCCTGGCCTGCAGCACAGTGTACTGCATCTCATTCCTTCGATCACTGATCCTGGGCCATGGTAGTGTGGCATTCCCGAATGAAGGGAAGAGCCTGCGCTATGTCAAGAGCAGTGAACTGTTTTACTCCAATTTTCTGAAAGAAGATGAAATATTTAGCAACTGAAATATTTATCTCTCAAAAGAGCTGCCACTAATAACCACAGTTCCTGAGAGAGCCAGACTGTGCTCTGGGCTGTACTGCTCAAGAATCTCATCAGTGTTGAGAAGGTGTCAATCAACCGACCTGAAAATAGCTATTGAATGGCAAAACCTCATGATAATCAACAGAGATTTCTTCCATGAATTACCAGGACCAGGGTATCCTGTTCAGCCACCACACCACAAAATCACTCAATAACTTAATATCTGGTCACAAAATTCTTTATTTCACTCATTTTGATGGCAAAATCCCTAAGAAAAAAGCTCAAATATTTTGGAAAGATTTTCTACTTTCTCATACGTTCTATACCATTTTTCTCCCAGGCAGCCACCATCAAACTTGTAGGAAAATCACATCTTTCCAAGAACAGTATATTTTGATTCTATAAAGGAAAACCAATAAAATCTGGGACTTTCTTTAGCTAGTTTACCACCATTAGATTAGGCATAAAACAAGTATCCAATATGAAGAGTTCAGGTCATTTGCACTTAATATATTTCTGTCACCGCAGAATGTTGATCTGCAAATAATTATTGTTTCCATAATTAGGTAAATAAACAGAAGGAACTGTTTAAAAAAGAGATGCTAAAAACTGCACTGAAACTGCAAACAGGGATGTTGAATCATCCCTTCAACATACGCTGAGGGTAAGAGGCAGAGTGAGCCGTGGTACTGCTGCTCTTCAGAAGCTAAACTCCGGCTCTAAAGCTGATTTGCCTCTCGTCATGTTGCAAACAGCATCATTTCCTTCCTGATCACAAGCACACCCTAAGCATCCAGATAAGCAGCCGGTGCCACCGTAGTATGCAGGGTGCAGTACACAGCAGCTCCTCAGAAAACTTGCAGTCCAACTGCAGGCTGCCAAGCTGGGAAATGAGTCATTTGCTTCTTTAGGCTGCTTTAGTCCAGTAATTATTTTAACCTTTGCTAGCTAAACCAGATCCACAAATGGATTTCTTGAGCTTTAAAGGGAAGAATGAATTCTTTTCTCTGCATTAGTATTCTCAAGTGCCTCAAGATGATGCATAAATGGGAACAATAATAGCTAACCTTCCCCAAGCATTTACTGTGTGGGAAGCATCAATAACGACACTTTACATAAATCACTTCCCTTCACGCTTACTGTGGTCCCACAAGGTAGTTATATTATGAATCAGAAGAAGCTGAACAAATTTTCTTGAGGTCACACAGTGAGGGATCAAGTGTAAACACAGGCAGTGACCGACTTTCTACCCTCCAGGTCCTCTGCTTCATAAAGCTGCTCAGATGGATGGGATACAGGCAGGGTCGTGGGGAAGACCAGCGGCTTTGTCTCGGAACTCTGCTGTAGTCCTTGCAGCTGGCAGCAGTTATATGAGTTTCCTTGTTGTCCTTGCTCAAATTCAACCAAGGGCTTGTTTGGAATGGGATGGATAAGCATTCTGATCTTTTTGTACTCTGAGAACAGATAATATCCTATAGCAGGGAGACACATCAACAGGAAGTGTCTTGATATTATCAGCTTTGGAAATAGAGACATTTAGAAAAATGTAGACCCAGATAGGGAATCTAAGGCCAGGGACAGCCTAAAACACTGAGCTGAGAGAGAAAATGATAGAGGTGGTTAGAAATGGAAAAGAAAGCTAAGGTTGAATCTAGCTATGAGATGCAAGGTTAAAATCTACAAATCTTAGAATTTTTCCTGGAATAAAGACTCTTCCTGGGTCACCAAGTTACAGGCAGAGCATCAGACCACTGAGTGACCATTCTCAGACAAATCAACAAAACACATTCTAATGGAGCAACAGTAGAGCATTCTAATCCATTTCCTACAATAATGCAAATGCATATTTATAACAACATCTACTTTGAAATAACAAAATCTTACCCAAAGAAGAAATCATGACATTTGAAAATTGCTTATCAAATTGAATTTAAAAATCATTTATGAATTATTATAACATAAATGGAAATTGATATCTTATTTGTTTTCCTGAAACAGCATATGAAAATGTCAAATAGAAGCAAAGTTTTCTACTTTTTTTTTCTTTTTTTGAGACAGGGTCCTGCTTTGTAGTTCAGGCTGGCCCTGAGCTCAGCTTTGAACTCATGCCAATCCTCCTGCCTCTCCCTCTCAAGTGCTGGGATTACAGGCATGAGCCCGTGGTATGTGGTACTGATTTCTGGTGGACATGATTCTCCACACCCAGCATTGTTGTATGTGGTTACAGGGGATCAATCCAGGGCCCAGGAAGGTGCTGGAACCACTTAGCTAAATCCCCGGCCCCCATCATGGACTCTTACTGTGCATATGTTGATCTGATTAATTCTACTGCATGTGTCTCTGAAAATCCTAAGTACCTGAGTCTATTTTTCCTCCCTCCCTTCCTTCCTTCCTTCCTGCCTTCCTTCTCTGACTCTTCCTTCCTTTCTTCCTCCCACCCCTCTGCTTCCTCAGGTTGGATAATTTCCACTAACCTTTCAAGTTCATAATTCTTTTTTTTTTCCAAGTCAAATCTGCTGTGAGTCCTTCTAGTGAATTTTTTATATATAATACTGGAGTCTCTAACACCAGAATTTATATTTGATTCTTTTTTAAAACAAAGTTGTATGTTTGTCAGTATTTTGCAGTTTGTAGGACACAGTTGTGATGTTTTCTTCTAATTTCTTAATTATTAAAGTATATGTATCATCTACTTAAGTAAGCATCATCTACTTAAAGTCTTTATCTACTAAATCCAGAGTCTGAATTCCTTCAAGATTATTTTCTATTGGAAGCTTTTGTTTCATTTGTGATTTTGTATACATGGGCATATTGTTCTATTTTAGAACATCTTATTAATCTTGTTGAAAGTAATCTTGTTGAAATATCTCATAACCATCCTAATATTCAACCTGTCCTCAACAGAGATTGGTTTGTATTGTCTGTAATAGAGGTAGTTGTGTTTCTCTTATAGCTTCTTACTTTTATTATGAATTTTTGAAATCTATATATTGTGTATTTCTGCCACTGCTGCTGCTGATGCTCATTTCTGCCAAGTTTGTGTATTCATTTTTGTTGTTGTTGAGATAGGGTCTCACTTTGTAGTTCAGGCTGGCCCTGAGCTCAGCCTCTAACTCACATCACAGCAATCCTCCTGCCTCTGTCTCCCGAGTGCTGGGATTACAGGCGTGAGCCACCACGCCCGGCACTGTGGTATGTGGTACTGGTTGCTGCTGGGGTGAGTCTCCACGCCCAGTATGGTATGTGGTTACCGGGGATTGATCCCAGGCCCTTGCGCTTGCAAGACAGGTGCCAGAATCGCTGAGCTAACTCCCCCACCCTGTATAGTTGTGAGGTATTCCTGTATCAGGATAACTTAGTGGAGGCCTGTTGCCCCTTGAAAGTCTTTCCTCCACGCCTTGCTGATCTTACCTCTTGCCGAGCATTCTCTATGGGAAGGCATGTCCCTAAATTTCTATTGAAACACGAGGATTATCTGACTTTTTTGTTTTGTTTCTGAAAATTCATGAAGTTTATTTGCACTGATTCTTTATTTCTGTCTCCTCACTTAAAACTGCATCAACGTGAATGTAAAATCAGTACTTTTAGACATATTTGAAGTTTTGAAACTCCAGGAACCCCAAGGGCTTTCACCAGTGATGTCTGACACATTTTTCAATGTACAGGAAGCCAAATGACCAAACTGATTTTAAAAAGCTCACCTTGCATTTGTTTCAAAATATACAAGTGTATGAATCAGTAAGAGTTTTAAAAAGAATGTGTGAATTGATAAGGGATCTGGAATAAAGAATAACAAATCTGACACTGGGCCTAAAGAAGTCCTAGTTATGTTGGAAATAGCCATCTGCAGGATAATAGAACAAGCTCTGAGTTGAGAGGAGGGATTGACACCAGCTGTCACAGTGTCACAGCCAGGCTGAAAAAGTGTCGGCTTTGAGGCTAACGTCGAACACGTCGGGAGTGTGCCCTTTGGAAGACGCTCTAGCCCCGCATGGGAACTTGTCCATTCTCACCATAACATCGACATTATGATCTTCGTAACCAATCACATCTTTGGAATGGTCACTGCTCATGTCTGGACAGAACACTCCTCTCTCCGGGTATGGCATCTTGTTATGTTGAGCAGCAGTCATTGACAATCACCTACCACCCAGAAAATTGCTTCCTTCTACCTTTAAACTCTTTAATCCAATTGCTTAGCACTTATTAAACTAGGTGTATCATATAAGCCAGATGCTTTGTGAGCTTCAGGTTTGTTCCAGTGAGTGAATTCCCTTGCACTGTCCATCTGTGCTCCTGAAGTCTCCATAGGCTAGGCTGCAGTTGACTTTCTAACTGCTTCAGAGTTAAATGTCAGAGTTTACAGAACGCCAATTGTTATACAAAGTATATCCTACAGCTTTGTTATCCTTCCATGTTACATTTATTCCTGATGATACAAAAATATATGAAATTATTTTTACATAAGCCCTAATACTCAGGCATATGAATTTTAAAAGACCAAAAATATGAACAGATAGTTACTGGTAGTTAAGAAAATTCAGATCACAATAATAGCAGATTATCCATCGGACAACTAGAAAAGAAATAGCAACAACACCCACTGCTGGTAGGTTGTAGGAAAAAAGGTTGGAAACATGAATTGTAGATCTTTTTGGGAAGCCATCTGGCAATTTCTATTAAAAATTTAAAATGTTCATGTTTTAAAATCCAGTAATCCCACTCCTGGGAAATTGCCCCATAGAAATAAAAGCACAACTCAATAAGGTGCTATATACAAGGATGATTATTCTAGGATCTATTTTGGAACAAAGAAGCCATGGCGCAGGGAAGTGGCTGAATAGATCACGATGCCTTCCCCCCATGGCATCTATACACAAGATGGAGGAGAACTCACCTGAGCTCCAGCAAAAGAATCAGCAGACCTTCAAAATGAAATATCAAATTGTAGAAACTGGTCTATAATATAACTTTATTTCTGTAGAATAAATAGTGGCTAAAAAATTTTCATATGTGTGTAAGATTTTGCAACCATGAAGATATATGCAGAAACACATGAGAAATACTGTGTACCGTGGGTATCTGGTACAGTATATTCCTACTTCCCTTAACTATAATTTTACATGAGAGTTCACCATCTAGTGTCATTTTGAAAGAGGCCAGTTTTGTTGTTCTAAACATCACCATTTCATTTCTTAATCTCTCCTACCAGTTCAACAATTCCTCTCTTTTTAAATTTCCTCCTGACACAAAGTTTAAGTTCAACTAAGCACCCAGAGATCAGAAAATGTAAATGTGACATCGGCAACAATTATAAGATCTAAGAGGACTTAGTCTTGGAAAGAAAAAACCTAGAAAGAGCATGTTGTATGGGTATAAATACTTCAGTAGAAATAGGTACAGAGACGAGAGTTAGGGTCGGTAAAAGTCAGAAAAGGTAGCAGAGTCTGAACTTCTTCATGAACAAGATACAGGAACTGTAGTTCAGGGAAGCTGGTTGTTTAATCTGAAAATGTTCAGATGGAGATGGGATCTTCACAGACAGGAAGGACTTAGATCAAAGGTGGTGTGGAATCAGATGACAGTTCCTTTCCTTTTAACCTTGGATGTTCTTCCATCTTCCTTTGCTGTTCTTTCCACTTGGCTATTCATTTCAAAAGATGACTGAGTAAAGTCACGCCATTTTCACAGACGTTGACGTTCGAGTCACGTGACACACATGGGACCCCCCCCCCCCAGCATGTCCGGTCCTCTTCTCTGCTCTTTGTGTTTTTGTGTTCCATCTTTCAGGAAATGGTTTAGTGGTCCCTTTTTATTCATGTTGATGGTCACTTCTTAATCCTAGGCTGTAGCACATGTATTAAGACATACTGTGCATATTTGCGATCATGAAAGAGAACTTAAATCTTAATTATTCCCTCGTTCTTATTCTCTGTGCTTAAAATCTGAGCTTCATCTTGAGAAATAAAACAAGTTATTCATCTTCCTAACTTTTCTTTTTCAGACATTTTCCTTGTCCTCTCTAGCCTTTTAGAATCAAAAGGTAACTCCCAAAACAGAGGTAACACTGGGCAAACACAGTTTCTCCAAAGCTTTCCTTTGAAGATTCCCTTCCTTATTTTTTACACATTTGCTTTTAATATCAGTCCTCCTCATCTCCAAACCTATCACTAGTAATCATAGCCCGGATATATAAAGAAAGAATGAAAACAGGAAAAATTTTTTTAATCTTTATTGGTACATTAAATATACAGATCATGATTGCACTCCATAATGGGGATTTGTACCAGTATAAGACACAACTTAATTCTCATTTTTTCCCATAGCCCTACCCACCCTACCACCCCCCCATATTCATAAAATTTGTTTCCTTACTTTTATTTTTTGAAAACTCCTAGACTTAGTAAAAATATAAAATCTTCTCTCAAATCGTGCAGCTGACATGTCAATCGAGGGAGCTATAAACTGGTTCTGAGGGGTGACAGCTGCATCTAAGGGAGACTCGCTTTTAAAGGTTCAGTCCTAGAAATGCAAAGAAAAACTGTCCTCCATCCAATATGAAGAACTTACAGTTCTGTGATTCCTACTATTGCCCACGAACAGACACTTCTTACTATAATTCATCATCTTTGCTCTTATGAAATACTTAGAGGTACTTTCATCTTAACTTAGAGCAGTACCCAATTATTTCTATTTCTGGAAAAGCACCTAGCATAAAAGACAATTTTCAAAGCCAAGAACATGAAATAGACTCAGTTCCATCTAAATGGCCATTTTCTTCCTTCATCTCTTTAGAAGAAGAAATATGTAAATATGAGGAAGAAAGACTCCAAGCACAGAGTGAAGACAGCAAAAGTGATTATATACTCTTCTGTTAAAACTGTATCACTTAGAAAAAAGTTTTAGTAGCTCCATAAAAATTTAGGAATTTGTTAAACATGGAAAATCTTTAGAAAGTATTTTATACATTTTAGTTATTGTCACTAAACCACGTGTGAAAAACACAAACCACCTACAAATTGTTAAATTCTCACCTCTAATAGATTTGCAACATTGTAATTTTTCTTCTTTTGATAGCATGAAAGTACAGCACAGAGCATGAACAGAATCCAGCAAAGTGAACTCTGGGCTGCCGCCCTGTAGTGACGATCCTTGTAAAAGCTGGTCGTCCTGTCAGGGCCAACATCTCACTGGGTCAGTGAATATTTGGATGCTACTATTTGGTCAGGAACACCAGTTAACTGCAGAGGGAAAATCAACTATGGAAAATAATTAGCACATAGTATTTTTACCTCTTCCATTAAGAGAAAGAATTTTTACTCTGTAATAATTTCATTTGGACCAGTAAGTGTGAAAATGTTCTCATTTATCTACTTTAATAAGTAGGCAGATGGTTTCTGATGATTCATTTTCTTTGTAGTTTAATGCAATTGAAATGAGTTTTCTACTCACTACTTGAAACTGGTGGAGCTTTAAAATCAATCATTTAGAATATAAAAGATCTGGTGATGCTATTAAACTGTATGACTTTTACATATTAAAATCACCAGCGAACCTTTAATTTTACCAGTAATGGCATAAACAACCTTTAATACTGGATATTAAGTATCCATATTAAGTCATAATAAATATTCATGCTGAACCATAAGCCACCTGATATTGCAAATGGTCATTAATTTTGTCATTTATGTACCACTGTCAGATCTGATACCATAATGCTTACAATTTATTAAGCAATATGTCATAAGAAAACATCCATTTCTACACTATAAGAGTACCAGTGGATGTAGCAGGGCACAGAGGAGTATAAATTATCTCTCAATTCAAACATGATGCAATACAACTTCCCATGGCTTTGAAAGTCATTAGCATGCACTGTGGAGCAAATTTGTCACACATAACACACACACTAAAGCACAACCTGAGTATTTTGTATTATACACACGAAGAAAGAAACAGAAAGAAGAAAACATCAAAGCAGATAATCCTCTGAATTATAACAAGCACAGCAGGGATGGATGAGTCTTGAATGAGATGTGCAGGGAAAGGTTCTATCTTCTATAACAAGCTACACACTGTCCCCTTATCTACAAGGAGCTCAGTGCAGAGCCAGGTCAGCCAGGCGAACTCAGAGCTCATGGGAATTAGAAGATTCAGGTCTTGTACACAGAGCGGTAGTCTCCAGCGTATGATCATGTGGCAAATAAAATTGGAAAGCCTTGTTAATTTTATTTAACTGTTAATCACCAGATGTTATGAGCCATATGGAAAGATATTTGATTTAATGTTTTTAGATTTATGAATGCTTGTGTGTTTGTATCTGTGTGTATGTGGTTATGTGTATGTATTTAAATACAGCTTAAATATGCTGAAATATTTAGAAAAGAAGTTTGTTTTACAAAGTGTTTTATTTCAACTTTAGAAAGGATTGTAATATTATAATATCACCTTGGAAGTATTTTTTTTATTCTAGCATATCTTTAGAAGCTCTATTTTCATTTCTTAAATAATACTATTGTTACTATTTTTGTATAGAAGAAACTGAGGTCCAAAAAATCAATAATCACAAAGCTAGTAAACGGCAAGACTAGGATTTGAACCCTAGAAATCCACTTTTCACTACCATTTCTGAGAAAAAAATGAAGAAAAGTTGAACTGGTTTTCCTGGTGTCTCTGCAAATGTTAAGTGTTTCTTAGCACCCCACATAAAATTATTAGACCTCTGACAACCGTCAAGCTCAAATATTGACCTTCTGTCGTGAGTACTGGAGACATGGTTCATTCACTCACCGAGCAAGTTTTTAGTGCCTGCCTAAAAGTCTGTTATCCACTATACACATATCTAAATAAAATTCCACATCTGCCCTCGGGTTATACCTGCTTGTCCGTGAAAGGAGAGGATCAAAGAAGGCGCTGCAAGCTGGGAGGGGTTCACTATTCTTCTACACACCATTCTCAAAGCGACAATAGGAGCAAAGGCGAACAAGAGGACCTGGTACCACAAGGCTGAAAGGATAATACTGTGTGGGGTTTAAAACACAAAGCTTCTTCACCTGTCAATGCTAATTGATATTATTTGATTTTTATTTTCCCTATCCTTTTATTCCTTTCTCTTTTCATCTTCTCAAGCATTAATGAAAAGCATATTTCTGCCATTCTTTCTTCTAAATAAGGCCCAACTGAAAAATAAGCCCTAGCGGTTTTCAGGCCTGTCAAAGTAAATGCTCTGCCTCCCAAAGACTCACTTAGGAGCCTCATCCAGACAGATGCATTTGTCATGTCAGCACCAACACATGACAAATGTGTGGAATTAGAAAATAATGCTGTTAAATATAAATAAATAATGTTATTGACATTAATACTTAAATGATGATATAAATTTCAGCACTTTGTAAATACCTTAGCAGGAGAGAGGTCAAAACTTATATATAAACAGATACACTTGAAACTTATTGCTAAATGAGTGCAAAGTACAGACACAACATCCGAATAATGTACACACTTGATAACAAGAGGACTGGTTGTGTCTACTATGAATCTTTAATTCAATACATTGTGTGTTGGAACGGACATAATTATACAGTCATGTGAAATTAAAAGAAACATTTCCTGAATTTTGATGTCTCAATTTTTCATTCCATCTGTGTGGACCATCCTTTACTGCCGTCATTCTCTCGCACTTCTGTCTGGTGAGTTTTCAGTTAACACTCAAAGTAATTAGAACTTTGTGAAGCCTGGCCTGCAAGAGATGGTGACTTGGGTGAAGAATTCATGGGATAAAACCAGTGGTAGCTGTGCTGCCAGTGCACGACTAGCCAGGCACAGACCTAGGCAGTGCTCATTTAGGAGGTTGGATATGAGAGACTGGAGCCAATGGCTCTACAGGAGATGGAGTCACAAGAAATTCAGGTTATAATTCAGGGTTCTAAGAGTTATCATGATGTCCCTCAAAATGAAATCACTCTATGGGAATAAATGTAGATTTTTGTACATGAATAAATGTACATTGTTGTGCATGAATATATTAAATCTATTGCATCTTTTAGAGCAAGAACTAACATAAGGCCTATTCTTGCTTGGGGAGAAATGTGGTACCTCATCAGACTGAAATGGGAAGAGGCCTGAGAGGCCTTGTCTGGTCAAGAGTGAAGCCACTTCTCTGAGAGGCCTCTAGTGTTAGTGCCCAAAACTGCCAGGAGACAAGTCAAGTGTGGTACAAGTAAGGCTTATGATTTCTAAGACCCAACCTGTAGCATTTAGAAATGCCACGCTATCAAGACAGCTGCAAGTATAAGGAAAATTTGGAATTCACAGATGCTTTTTTAAAAAGATCTTTTACATAATGCTGTTTTTCCTGTGAATGATGATGGGACAAAAAGGTACAAACTCACAAGGTGAGGAAATCTGAATTTATAATCTCAGTAAGAAAGTGTTTGATCATCAACACGACTTCAAAGCTGCATCTTCACCTATCGAGGTGGTTTGAAATTTAACTTCCATATTTCAACATAAAGACCTTGCTGGTGTTCCCTATTAGCAAAGCATTGTGGGAGGCCTTCCAGGAATGAAGCTTCTGTGATGGTTACCATGGAGACTCCCGCTGCACCACTGTCTCCAGTTCCAGGGGCGCAGCCACTAGCACTCTTGTGTGAAACAAGTACTTCTTGAGGAGTCGCCGTCATTCCTCTCCTCAGTTTTCCACTTCCGAGGGCTGCTGAAGTGGAATGAGGCGTGCATCTGTGTTATACAAGAAGCCCAGTCTCAGAAAGTCACTTTTCTTTGAGGAGATTCCCTCTCCGTTTTCCTTTTGTTTCAGGAAATGACTCTCCTTTCTTGGCCTTCAACGAACCTAGCCCATTTCTCCTGAAGGACGTGAACTGTAAAATATAAAAGCCTGGAAGAGAAGCATCTTGCATTCGTGCATGGAAATTCCGTTTCCGCTATGTCACAACTTCCTGGTGGCTACAGAAGCAGAGAATTTGCCAACTGTGTGAAAGTGGGCAATGGGAAAGTGGGAATACAGAGAGAAAGACATAATCTTTATTTCAAAATTTATCCTTTCTTGTTCATGTTGTCAGAGACAGAGAGTCAGAGCTTTGCACCTGCAAGCTGTGTGGTGGGCTGGCCCTGGATCTGTTTATGGATCTGGTCATAGATCAGAGTACAGGATCACCTTAGGCTGGTGGTGGCAGTTGGAAGGTGGGGCAGTTTTCTTGGTAAGAGTGTATCGCCTTGGTATTTTGTTTTAACACATGGTCAAGAAGCAGGACAGAAAAGGTAGTTATAAAAAGTGTTGTGGGAAAGCCAAGGTATCAAGCCAGTATTAATGATCAGAGTCCAAGAATAAAGAGGAGATGGATTTATTTAATGTTGCAGTGGGCCTGACCCAAGTCCAGACTAAAGATGTCCAGCCTCAATTTCCATCAGTGTCCAAATTATATTGGGAAGTACTGCTTACAGAAGCAGAATGCTTGGCAGTACCCAAATGGTTCCAGTTTACTCTATCTGCACATGATTGGCTGTACCAGAAATGCATCATATAGATTACATGCTGCATTCCATGATGAATTCACATCTTGGGAAGGCAGGGCATACTGAACAACATTTTACATGAGAGAAAAGTGTAGGCAAGGTAGATAACAAGGTGTGTCCTTGGAGAATTAACAAGTTAGATAAGGAGCTGTGTTCTTGACAGTACTAATAGGTTACATAGGGAGTTATGTTTTTGGTAGCACTAGCAAGTTGGAGAAGAAAATATGTGCTTACAGTAGTGATTTAATATAGACTACAGAACTACCAAGTTCAGTCAGAACCATGGGTTAATTCTGTTTTTCAGATTAACCCATGCTACACACTTCCTTTTCATGAGGAACATGCTCAACACCTAACAATAGAAGTCATTAAAAAGGATATTGAATATTTTGACTATACAGAAGTAATTAAAGAAATAGATATGTTCAACCTAATTTATTTTTTTAGACCATGTCTCACTTTGTAGCTCAGGCTGGCCTTGAACTCATTATGTAGGCCAGCCTCCTCATTTTCCTGTACGAGTAGAGAAAAGGTGTCTTCTTGATCTGTCACCTAGTTAGGGGTCAGCTCCTGGCACAGAACCTTTCATCTGGCTCTCGTCTCATTATGTCACCCCAGGGCTAAGCTCAGAGCAAGGACTCAGAGGTCTATCCCCTTATCCACAGATGGTAGTCACCAATATGGCAGCCTCCAGGTAAGGAGCTAGGAGACAACTCGTGCCAGAAGAGAAGAGGAGAGGTAGTCAGAGGACAGTTTTAAGGCTGTGCAGCAAAAGGCTCCGTGAGGTTTGCAGAGGAGATAAGTGAGCCAGGCCGTCTGATACTTGGGAAAGAACAATCCAGACACAAGTAAGAACAACAGTAAATTCTCTGAACCCTTACTGTAGCTGGTATTTTTGAGAAAAATTGAAGAAATTAGCGTAGTTGTAAAGAAAATAGGAAATCCAAAAGAATAACAGTAGAACAAAAACATCTGTAGATTGACCTTTCAGGCTCTATACATCATCTTACTAAGATGCTGAAGAATCAGTGTGTTTTATTGATAGAAATCATAAGTGAGGCGGAATCTTATTCCAGGAATGACTGCAAACAAATTCAGGTTTCTTTTGAGAACTGGATTATTCCAAATTAATGTGACAGAAAAATAATAGCTTAGAATGAAATTCTTGAAGTTCCTCTGTCTTATAAACTGTCTTGTTCATGGATATTAAATTATTTTCACACTGATGAGCACTTCATTATTTGGGCAGCAAAAGAAACGACTTGTACTCAGCGAACACAATGAAGTACTTTCCAGGGTTGTCTAAACTTATTTAAAAAGTAATTATGGCCCAAAAGTAGAGGAGGCACATTCATATTTGTACACAATGTGTTCTGTTTTCCAATTAAAAATGAAAGGAGAGAATGAAATACACACAGAGAGAGATTTCTTCTTTCAAGTAGTAACTGTTTAAAAAGTCATATAAAAGAATAACTAACATATTTTATTTTTTCTCTCTCTACACTTATTTAAAATATAATTTTTATAGTGTTCTAGCATTTTTAATATACTTTAAATAAAATTTTACATCTTTTTTATCAAACAAGGGCTAGCTGATGGGGAAATTACTCTGCTTTCTATTTCATTTTGATTTAGACTTACATAATATATAAATATTGCATTGCATATCATCAAATTAAACTACAAACCACAATTAGCATTATAGGGTCAATAGCAATAATAATTAAACTTTGAAAAGATTTCGGTTAAAGGTAACATAACCCCTATTACTCAAAATCTGATATTTAAACACTTCTTGGATCCCCAAGAAAGGGCAGATTGGACTGAGCAATTAGTTGAAAAGGTCTATGCTGTGATATCTTTCCTTCCAATCATTTGAATCACTTAAAAAGTAATTGTCCTTCTAGCTCAAAGCCCCAGAAGAAAGCCTGAGTGTTTTGATTTATTCTAATATGAGAGGTCACCTTTAGGCCACTTCATTTTTTCCGACTCATTTCTGCATTGAGCAGCTCCACTGAATGCCTGTAAACTTCAATTTCTCACCTATAAGGTGGACGTAATCACACCTCCTCTTCACAGGGAGAAAGGGACATGAAACAATATTGGTAAAGAATTGGACATACCACCTCAGACAGTACTTAGTGGATTCCAAGCACGTTAACTTTTAGTGTCTAATGATTTCCATAACACATATTGGTAGTGACAAAATCTTAACCTTATTAGTGAAAAAGTCTGAATTAGAGGTGTTGATAGCATAAATCGTTGGGGACCTGGAGTTCCTCTCATATGTGCTCGTAGTGATCTGTGAGAGCCAATTATGTGCGACGCCCCTCAATGTTACATCTGGTGATATCATGCAGCAAAACAAAATTGATTGTCAGAGGAATATTTACCCCACAGAAATTGGAAAATGCTATTTGTCAAGAATTTTATCAAGCAGCTACTTTTCAATATTCAGCAGGATACTGTAACCTAAGCTCATAGATTAAAGCTCATTGTGCAGGCAATGTCTATTTGAGTTAATACAGAGAATGTGACATCATCTCTCAGACATCATCTCTCAGAGAGGTCATGAAGGATTGCAAGCCACAAAGTTCCATTTACAGCTAGTATAATTTCCAATGTGTACTTAATCACCTTGGGGCAACTTCCAAATTGGGTGGTTCCCATGCTCTAAATTGCTAGACATCTTTTTTAAAAATCTCATGGCATTTGTTTTCTGAGCATTGCCTTCCCCTATGTTTCTTGAAGGCAGAACAAAAGGCCTTCAGAAAAATCAGAGCATTGATTTTTTCCATCTCTTTTATGTCGGCCGTTCAGTGTGTTTCCCCTCGAGGCAGAATTAATCGCTCAGGCCGCTGTGTCCCCTCCCATTTCGCTCAAGCTATTAATATTGCACATATTGCACTGAGTTACTGTCAGAGTCCTCCTGCCTTTTTTCTGGGTGACACCGCGAGGTGCTCAAAGGCCTCCCTTTCCCTCTCACCTCTTCACCACCTGCACCTAAGATGCCACGTGAGTCCTGTGAGCCAGCACAGCTGTTGAGCTGACCGGAGCCGGCTCTAATGAAAGGAGAAGGGGAGTCTCTCAAGAAATATTCCTCAACTAAACAGGGAGATAATTTAAGAACTACAGATTACTCTTCCAGGTCATAAAAAATATTTAAATAGCTGCTTCCACAATGAAATTTAGATCATGTACCAAAGGCAATGGGAAGGAAAAGCCAGTGCTGTAGACACTGCACCCAGGTAGATGGTCCAGGACCTCCAGGGCATCTGCTAGTGCACTGAAGTTTCCAGGAGGCAGAATGTAGATTTATTTACTGTACATATCATATCTATCACAGCAGCTCTCAACTCCATTAAATTCTAAATCTCCTTTTAGAATAAATATTTTCTAAGGTCCATTCGCTATCTTGGAATTAAATTTGTGGATAGTATAAAGTGATACAAGATATTATTTCAGTAATTTAAAGAGAATTTTTAAGTTAGGTAACTAGTAAAACAGCATCTTACTTGAGGTGATCATTACCAGAGATACAGAGCCTCATGAAGAGTCATCAGCAACAGTGTAACTGATGCAGATGGTTTGCATTGTCCACTCGAATAATGTGATATTGCATCTGGCAACATCACTTGAGAAATGAACCAAAATTTACAAGAGTTAAAAAAATAAAAATGAAGAAAATACATTGGATTCACTTGTTAGTCAAGTTGCTAAAAGTTTAGTATATTAAAACTACAGAACATTTTATATATAAAACATACTTCCGCTCTAATTTGGATAACTATAAAAGGTTTGTGCTTTATAAACACGAATGTCTAAGAAGTGGAAAATCACTTGCACTGTGGGCGTAGTTCATCACATGAGATCTCCTTGCACACTGTAGGATGTCTGTCACACTCACACCTTACCTGGCATGGGCAGAACGCACCCAGGGTCACCACGGAATAAACTCAGTTCCTACCGCCCTTCCTGCTGTGGTATTGGAAATACCTGAGGAATCGCAGCATCTTAACACTGATCGGTCCTGCCACCTAGTGATGTACTTCAACCAGTAGACTAACTTCGTAAAGCACAGCTATTCAGATATTTTAAACAAGTCAAGCACATAATTACCTAATTTTCTGAAACTGACATTTATTTCTCTTTTTTAAAGGATTTTTGTGAGAAAGCTGCTACTGAAATTTCATTTTCAAATAGTACATCACTAGCAGTTTGTTGCCTGCTGCTTTACATCAGGATGATATTCATTATTAATTTCACAGTTTTAAACTATTTCTGGCACACGCCTGAAATGTAACACTGTATTAGTATTTCTCTTTCTGCAGGAGAGAGGAAGGGGCACTTTGTCGCCATAATATTTAAATTTGTTCTGGATTTACTCAGAATTGGCCAGCATCTGAGCAAGTGGTCAAGGAATGCCATCCATTCATTGATTTCTCAGATGAGTCCTGCTCTTGCCCAGGAAGCACTGACAGTTGAAACGAAGCAGAGATCTGTGCTGGGCACAGCACAGTGTCAGCTGAGTGCACTGTGTGGCTGTGGGTGCATCACGCCACGATGCCAAGATCCATGTGTGTGACAGGAGGCCTGCAGCCTTCATGCTACTTCATGCGTGTGGCCCAGGAGACAGTCCCTGAAAAGGCTGGAAATGAAAACAACTTCTCAACAAAGCAAAACAACACAAACATACAAATCCACAGTCTATCAGTAACACCCCATTTTGTGCTTTAAAAGCCCCATTGCATTTTCGGGATGTAACTGTCACAATGTTAATTAAGTTTAGTTAAAATCTGAAACCCCATAGAAATAAAAACAATGTACAAGCAGGAAATAATGGCTTGCATAGACCCCGAGACTCCACAGGGCCTAGCAGTGTCTTCGTGTTCATGTAGGCCTTCAAAGGAATATTTATTAATTTGCATTGAGTTATTTCCACAGAAAATCAATTCCATTTGTTTTAATCTACACAAAAAAGTCTATCACTACCACTTTCTCATGGACCATAACTCTATTAACAGTGCTTTTTCACTGATGGATTATTAAGGCTTGTCCTTGTCTATTACTCTCAACTTTATTCAAATTCCCCATTTGTGAAACAGAATGTTACACAAAAGAGTAATAATTTTTATTTCCCTTCCTTAATTCAGATTTATTACTGTTTTATAGCTTATTGTTATAGCTAGAACAATGTTAAATAGTGATGATGGAGGAATAAGACCCCAGGTTTTTAAAGACCTGTATGAAAAACCATTGAACTATAATAGCGCTATTATTCCTCTGGATCCGAAGATGTGTTATCAGAGCTATTTTTGAGAAATATCTTCTAAGCGTCCAAAGATCTTTCAATGTCTAAGAAACTAAGATCAGATGAATAAGACAGGACAGAGAGAGAGTACAGCTTCTTTTAAACAAATTCCATTTCATGCTGAAATCGTTTTAGTGGTGGCAATTAAGAGCTGCTCACATGGCCTTCCAAGGCAGTAATTTACAGGAAAGCCCAGAGATTCAACGTTTTCAGTGCTCTGTTCTTATTTGATCAGTGCAGTCTTGTTCATTTTAATGATGATGTTAGCACTGGGTTGCCCCAACCCTTTGATTTGCTGCTGTTTCTGGACTTCTAAACTATTCTCTGTTTACTCTCATTCCTACATTCATAGATATAATGGTGTGAACTTTATAACTGGTGACTTTACCAGTCAAGTCCATAAACTCAAAATGTATATAAAATAGTATCTTTGAGAAATCTTTTTTTTTTTAAATCCAAATTTACTTTCATGATTTTTTTTTAAATCTATCTAACAGGAGCTACTTTGCCTTTGTAGAATAACATTAAATTTCTTTTGCAACTGTGCTATGGCTTCTGATATTTTTCAAGGTTCTACAAAGAATTCATGAACGTGCTTTCCCCTTCATTATGCTTCACTGGGGAGGCCAGTTCTCAGGGATCCTGCAAGAAATTAATGAGACTCAAATTCCTGCATAGCCCAACCACTCCAGAGCTGGCTCAGTGGGCGCACGTTCAAAATAAGCATGAGTCAGGAAGAGAAAGCCAACCGCCAGGTGCAGAGCTAGAATTCAGTCTCTGATATGAAGCTGTTTCTAGACTGACCAAGAGGATAAGTCAGGTGTGTTTGGATCTATATACATTGTGTAGAAGAGCAAGCATTTTTTTTCAGATAGGTATATTACATCTAGACTTATCTCCCTTGTTCACAAAGCCCCTACCAACACTTCCAGCTATAGAATTCCTTATGCATCATTGTGGTATCTTGTGTAAAACAATCTCTAAATGGATGATTTTACAAAGAAGGCAAGCAGCACTGCAATGTGTCTTCTCCATTGAGTTTCCTGCTGTGATTATGTTTCTCACCGCCTGGAAGCTGGTGATCTGAGTCCTGCCTCACCTCCCAGGATGTAGGAAACGGCCTTTGTGGGGGCAGCCCTGCCTCTGAGGTCAAAGATGTGAGTTTATCCTGTGAAGTCCACAAGGATACAACCCGGTGTCTGGGACTGCACGATAAGTGGGAGCCACAATCTTCACCAAGCTGCCTTCGGTGGTGTTTTTCTCCTGAAAGATCAAGCGATCTTGTTCCTGGATATACATATTATTTCAAAGCTTTGATGCTCAGAAGATAGAAAGTCTTTCCTGATTTGTCCTATTTTATCTTGTCCTTCTTAATTCAAACTAGTAGAACCTCTGTGCTATAATCC
The DNA here is from genome assembly GCA_004026965.1 of Petromus typicus. Lineage (NCBI taxonomy): Eukaryota > Metazoa > Chordata > Mammalia > Rodentia > Petromuridae > Petromus > Petromus typicus. The sequence continues at coordinate 19,047 of PVIR01015053.1, read as the reverse complement.
CTATTCTTCCTGACTTCTGCTGATTAAAATTATGAACTCATTGTCCAGCCACACACTTGAAGTATTTCTTCTCTAGAATACAATTTTTTTCTTTTTTGCAAAATTTAAAATTTTCTGAACCTTTAAATTTTAATTCCTTTCTACTTAATTGTTCATTTAATGTAGGTGTCTTTTTTTTTTTTTTTTGGCATTTTACCATATGTAGTAAAGAGAAATAAGGCTAGACCTTCAATACTTTCTTAGAGATCTCTTCAACTAAATACTGTACTTGAGTTGAAGTTTTTCCTAAGGGGTAACATAATATCAATTGTAAAATCCCAATACATGAATTTCCAGATTGAATAATTATGTGAATGAATAGCAAGAGTAAGAGATGGGCTTCTCAGAATTGGAGTGAAAAATCACAGATAAGCAGTGGGAAAAGGTTGGAAAGGTTTGTGTGAATATGAATAAGAGTTGTAGATATCAGTATGTTTATCTTTTAACTTACTATGGGTATAAATGTCTCTATGGGCCAACATTAAAGATGTGCATAGGGACAGATTATTATACTCACATACTTCAAGTAAGATAACCTAAAAGAAATGACACCTCTACCTCATAGCAATGTGTTCCCACAGTGACCAAAGGTAGGTTCTCAATAAAGAGAACCAGAATTAACCAGATAAATGAGTAGTCTATGACAAGGCAGAGAATACATGTATTATAGTGCCCCAAACACACACACACACACACACACACACACACACACACACACACACACACACACACACACGGATAGCAAAAGATCAAAGGGATGTAAGGCAAGAGAGAAAGCTCTCGATAAAAATTGAAAAGATTCAAATAATAAATAATGATACTGTGCACAAATGTCAAGAGAATCAGTTATGTTCGTGTTATTATTACATACCTGTATTTGGCTTTAAATATCAGTACTTTAACCCTTAGACGGATGGAGTAAAAATTCCACAGCAAATAGAGGACCACTAATTCCATCAGGTCAAAAGTCAGGATGCCAAATCTCTGCTTGATGGAGGTAAACCTCCTAACACTGCATAAAATGTTAACTCGTCTGTAAAGCTGCAAAACCATTTCAGTATTTTTAAACAATGTAGAGAGAAGAATTAACAAACATATGTTTAGTACTCAGATCTTTGGGAAATTGAATTATTGTGTTTGAATTGTTAAACAGTTCAATAATTTTTTAGCAATATGTGCCCAAAATGGAGAGCTATACTGCTTTCCCCTGGAGATAAAGACATCCCTCTTTGTCATAATTGCGGTCTTTGACCCTATCGAGGAAAGGTTACCTGTGTTTTGTATTATTTTCTTTCCCTTCTCAAAGGACTGGGCCAATTAATTATATCTAGGTATTATGAGAAAATCCCCTCAGAAGTATAAGTAAACTCATGTTTCAAACAGTCTTCTGAGGATGCATAAATGATAACTGCACATTTATCTTTATACTATTTCTATTATCACTTAAATTGGGAAAGCCCCATTCTATTTGAGGTACTGTATATAAATCACATTATTTCTTATATTTATTCTGATAATCTTTGCTTAGTTTGATGCTGACCAAGAGTTAGAATTAGCCCCTTTTCAGCCATCTTCACTCCTTTTTATGTTTTCCTTCCTGTTTGATGAACCTTGGTGAAGTTCTATGCATCGGATGCATCACCAAATAGCACACATTCTCACTAACTAAAAATTTTCTGGAAACTGAGAAGTATAGCAGTAAAAATGTGTATAAATGTCATTCTTTGAGCAGTCATACAGTACACTTCATTTATTCATGCTGCCAAGTTCTGACTGCTGTTAGATCTGGTCATGTTTAATGGATACTTCTATCCATTCAAATGGTTCTTCGGTGCTTTTAAATGGCACTCAACTTTCATTATTCTGTGAGGTATTTCTCAGTTTTGAATCTCCTGTCCTATTAAAGATTCAAGCAGATTTCAATGTGTTTTTTCTAAAAACAGAGTGAAGGAGGAACAGAATTCAAAATGTTTGTTACAAAAATAGCAATGACCCAGACTACATTATCATGATTTTCAGAGAGAACAGCAGCAAAAAACAACTTAAATTTGCATCACCTAAAAACCTAACCTTCAAAATTTAAAAATTAATCAATCTATCTTCATATGTTAACCTCGCAAATCCTTTGTATATTTGGACCTACGAAGAATCCATATATAAACAACTTTAAATTTGCAGTGTATTCAAATTCATTTTGAACAGTTTCAGGAACCCAGAAGTTATAACAATGACAAAAAAGCTTATCAAACTTCAAATGACAATATAAAATCTGAGTGATACAAGTCATATGTAATAAGGATAGAAATATAAATACATAGAACTTTGAAAAAAACTGATATTCACTAGATAAAGATAACTTATGACTCAATTTCTTCCTAGTTATATACCTAAAGACACTTTTATACTTATGCACTTTTAGTTATATATTTATATTTCTATTTTTATATTATATCTATGTATGTATATTTCTATTCTTATTACATATGACTTTTATCAGTCAGATTTTATATTGTCATTTGAAGTTTGATAAGCTTTTTTGTTACTGTACCAGATGGGAGTTTGAGACAGTGACTGGTGATTGGATTACAGGGCTCACAGCTGACTTGCTGTCAGGAGCAGCAGTCCCAGGAGAGGTGGGTCACTGTGGGTATGGCTCTAGGGGGACATCTAGCTATAAATCACAATAGGCTTCCGGTTTCATTAAGCTCAATGTAACCAGAATGGAATTCATGATTTATTTATAAAACTAGGCCGTTCCTGGGGAATGAATAATTTGGTCTGGGGCATTCCAGTCTCAAGCATATTCATCTGTGATTTATAGCCTTGATTAGTTAGGTGTTTTTTGTTTTTGAGCCAATACCAGGTCTTTTCATACATTATCAATTTTTTCCCTCCCTGAAGTCTTAAACTCTTATTTACAAAGGTGGGTCAATTCAGCAGGTGAAGCTGTGTGAAAATAATAATGAACTTGTCTTTTTATTTCTAGATAGACTGAAATAAGAGGAAAACTGGATGGTGGGAAGCTAGCCATAGATGCCTCCCTGGAAGGAATAGCCTCTAGGCATCTGTAAGCGCCGGTTAGGGTGGCCCTCCCGCCTGTGCAGACACAGTGCATCCAGTTACTGCTGCGTCCTGGAGGTCTGTCTTCTGCCTCCTCATAGATAAGGCAGCAAAATGGTGTTAGTCAAATAAACCAAACTCAGCATCCCCCTCCTCAACCAAGACGACTGACACTGATGTAGAAAGGCACCCTCACCGGAAGTGTCAGCAAAAGTATCTGTTACACAGGAAGTGGAAAGGTTCACAGACGCCCTCTCTTTCTCTCACTCTCCCTTTTTCCCCTATAGTGAAAATAGCAATACTGACATTCAGTGGGTATCTGCACTAGGATTCTTGATAAAGACCTATTTGCTTCAAGTATCACCTTAGGACCAAAACAACAGTCAATAGAAATAATAGGGAAAGATAATATTAACAACAGCTAATACTTGAAAACTTAAATTGTTCCAAGTGCTTCTGATACTTTTTCTTTAAACTCTCCCCCATAAACTTTCAAGCTTGATACCATGACTAAACCTATTTTTATGGAGATTGAAAAACTTGGCTCAGAAAGAGGTTAGAAATAAATTGATTGCATTTATACAGCTAGTAAGTGGCACAATCAGGAATTTCAACTAAACCAGTCCAGCTCATGAACCTGAAATTGCCACCATGACACCGTGAACCAATCAACTGAGGCTACCATAGCCTTCCAGAGGAACATGGGTCTACAGGCACAGTGGAGCACTTTGGTGAGCACGCAGATTTGTAGTGATACAGCCCTGTGTTTGTCTGCTTCCATAGCCTCACTAAGAAATGAAATTTGAAAATGAATAGCTCATATATTTTTGTTTATAAGGTCCTATAAATTATATATTATGAAATGACAGCATAAAACCTCAAACACTAGAATTTTTTGAGTTTCAGATAACCTTTACTTCTATAGGTTTTACAACTACTATCATTAGTTTTGGTTAGTGACCCAATAGCAATAATCAAAATCTCTTAACATTTCAAATTCGTAAAACTTTTGGAAATTACTGCACATATACAAAAATTGATGAATAGTATATCATATATTTTTGCTTTTATCATCGGTATTTTCTCCTTTCAAAAAACCTTTTTGGCTTTTATGTTAGCTTGTTAGACACTAAAGTCTTGCCAAAAGGCCACATGTCACACCGACATTTTATAAATGGAACATTTGCTCCTGTGCTTGCTTTTAGCAAAATGACTCTTAGTACAGCTCATCTTTCCCAACAGAACGATGGGGAAAGGGACTCTGTCACCGAAAGGTATTCGTGACATCCAAGAACGCAGTATTCAATCAAAGAAGGAGTCCAACTGCATGACACATCACACAAAGGAGGACATCCTCAGACACGGAAGACAATCTGCAAAATATGTTGTAATTAAAATTGCAACCAAGGGCTCATGATTTTCTAAACACCACAACTACATGAACTGACGAGGTGGAAGTTGAAATTAGCAAAGTACTGTCCTTCAGATGAGGAGGATAATAATTAAATATGCTTGTTAGTGAGGATCAAGCTATTAGATGGCACAATTTAGATGATTAGAAATAAGATTATGATGGGGCAGTTCAAAGGAAATATTATTTCAGTAGTTTACTGGCTATATGGAAGACACCAGTTAAATGAGATGAGCACTTTCCTTTTGTTATTTTACTTTGTTCCCTCTTCCATTATTATTTAGGAGAAAAGTGTTAGAAGAAAGACAAATTGTTCAGAGCTATTCATGTGCTTACTAATGTGAACTTCATGTTTCAAGCCGAAGAGCCCTCTGCTGGACTCATAGCAGAAATGCTGATTCAAAAAAAGAAAAACTGGGCTAGTCGCCAAAGTGTGTGAAAATCGCAAAGAAAAGATGAAGGAGGTAGAAAGTAAAGAAAAATGTTCTTTATTCTAACAAAACCAGTTATACTTTGTATGCTCAGAGAAATGAAACTACTATATGGAATGTTTTCCTGTATTTCTCCATAAAACAACTTCATCATTCAAACAATTTTAAAGCATGTAAAATGTTAAGTTGTCCTCTTTATCTTCACACATTATAATTTCTTTATGGTTTTGCCTCTCACTCAGGAAAATGCAAATTATGTGAGGTTATAGTCAACCTTATCTTGCTCACTTGCTTACTATGCAGTAGAAGCTCTTTGTCCCACTTCCTGCCTTTATGGCCTTGCTCCCTTCCAGTCACAAGATGGCATCAGCTGCCCCCTCTGTAACCTGGCAGTCCCATATTGGCTAATGTTCCATACTTATCCACCTGACACTTCTCCATACCAAGGTGATTCCCATCCAGGTAGAAGGAAAGAGACAATGTGAACAACACAGGCACAGTCACGAATGCTGTCCTCTGTATCACTTTTCACCTGTTTCTGTTCTACCTCTTATTGCAGCCACTGTTGTGGGGTGATCAGCTCCACCCAGAGGTCACCTCCACACAGGTTGAATTTTCAATAACTTCTCTTGTCAATAGTACCCATTAGTTCAGATTTTCCAGGTGAACTCACTCACGTATGCCAACTGCAAAATCATGAGCACCGTTGGGCAACTTTATGAGCACCTTTAGGAAATAGAAGGCATAATTCCATATATAAATGCTTCCCTCCTTTAATCCTCAGAAGGTAACTCTATAATAGAGAGATGAGTTCAATAATAGAAAATAACAATCAAAAATATATATGCAGCCAGTCCCTGGAGCACCTGATTGCATAAAACAAAATTTAGTAGCTGTAAAAGGTTAGGCTCTAGGACAATAAGAGTTCGGGACCTCACAGCTTCATTTTCTTCAGTGAACAGATTGTCCAGACCCCCCCCAAAAAAAAAATCAATGAAGGAATAACTGATGAAAGCTATACCTTAGTCAAAATGAGCCTAATAAATAAATTTTCAGAACATTTTACCAAACAGTTGGAGAATACTGTTTCTTATTAGCACAGTGAATGCTCTGTGTGAGAAACACAACAGAGTTAAAACAAATCTAAACAAAAGTGTTTAAAAAGAAACTCACAGCACATATAGTCTCTGATTGTTTTGAAACAAAACTGAACACCAATAAGAGGAATTTGAGAAATTATGCAGGCACATGTTAAACAATATTCTTTTGAATGCCTGACAGATAAATAAAAAATATAGGACTTTTTAAGCTTAGGAAATAAATGTCTTAAAAATACAGCAAAAGTATAACAAAGAGAATTTCAATTTCAACATTGAAAAACAGAGATAACAGAAAGATGACCTATCATTAAACCTAAGAAACTAGAAAATAAAAATGTAGCTAATATTGGAGCAAAATTAACTGAACTTAAAATTAGTACAGAAAAAAACACAAACATCACAGCAGAAATATATATATTTATATACATTTGTATATTTATAAATATTAAATATATTAATATTTAAAATATTAATTTTAAAATACAAAAGGTCAGCTTTTTTTTTTCTTTGAGCCAGGGTCTTGCTTTGTAGTTCAGGTCCTAATCTCAGCCTCAAACTCAGCAATCCTCTGCCTCTGCCCCCCAAGTGCTGAAAGTACCACACCTGGCACTGTGATTAATGGTAGTGATTGCCAGTGGGTGTGTCTTCATGCCAGTATTGTTTGTGCTTACCAGAGATCAAACCCAGACCTTTGTATTTGCAAGGTAGGCGCCAGAGCCACTGAGCTAAACCCACAGCCTGAGGAGCTAGACTTTTACAAAAATAAGCAAAATATACAAGACCTTCTTTTGAATAACCATGAAAAAAACCAAGAGGCTCAAATAATAAAATAAGATGTGAAAAATGACACATCACAACTGACACCACAGAAAAGCAAAGGATTGTTGGACATTCCTAAGAATAGCTATGTGCCAATAAATTGGAAACTCTAGAAGAAATGAATTTACTTCTGGACACGTGTAACCTATTAAAATTGAGCTATGAAGACACAGAAAACCAATAAACAATGAAACTGAACAAACAACAAAAAAGCCTCTCATCAAAATGAAGCCCATACCTAGACAACTTCATTGATCTAGACCGAAAATGTCCCCCTGAGTCTCATATTCAGAGGCGGGCCTTTTGAAAGGTGATTGAATCATGGGAGCACTGTCTCCATCAGTGGGTTTTTCTCACAGATAATTTCATAGCTGAATGTTCATGTTCAGAGGTAGACCATGTCAGAAGAGGTGGACCTTGGGGCCATGACTTGCAAAGATGCTTCGTTTCCTGGCTGTCATGAGGTGAGCAGGTTTTCTCTACCATGTCCTTCTCCCATGTCAGTTTTGTTTATGCATTTAAATCCAGCCTCTTCTGCTTCAAGTTGCAGGTGTTGAAAGTTTTCTCTCAGCAGAGGAAAGTGAATAGTACTAAAAGGCCAATTTGAGAGGAATCAAGGGTTGGGATGTGGTAGACTCTCCAAGTTTCACTGGTAAAATGCCCATTCTTTACTCTTACATCCAATTATTTTGATGTAGGAAAAAGATGTGCAAAGTTAGGGTGCTCCATCTAAAACCTTCCCCACTGGCCCTACAGACCAGAGGTCTGCCTTTATTACCAAAGTGGCTTTGAGGGAGATTGGAATGTGGACACCTGCATTAATTGCTCTGTGGGCTTCATCACACTTCCTCTTAGCTCAGCCTTCCTTAGAGCCTCTACTTCAGCATACAGTGTGGGCTGGGGCATCCCGTCAGGACTTCTCTTCACTCAGACCTCATACTGTCTTGGAATTTCCTGAAATAATGGTGTCAGACAGCTGTGGGATCACATACAGTACTTACATATATGGTTGTAAGGACGAGAAGGGTTGGAAACACTTCCTGAATTCCCAGTAACAATGGCACTTCATCTCTTAATCTTCATCTTTTAGTTTCAGAGCAGTATCTTAATTTCCTACCTTCTAATCATAACAAAAGTCATATATCAGTTTGTATATCAGTTTTTTGCTACTGAAAAAGTATTGGGATGGGATTAAGACCCCAACTTCTAATCCTTCCAACCATGTTGTAAGTACCTATTTCTCTGTATTAAATTCATTTTGTTTGATATATTTAAAATATTTTGTATTGAATTTTGCTTGGTTATTCCAGTTTGGTGTAAACATTGCACTGAAAGAGACATTAATTTCATACCACATTGAGATCTTGAGACATATTAAGAGATTAATTTCATACCACATTGGGACCTTGGCTTTTATATGACAGATCTTTCTCCAAAATTCCCAAACCACTTGGAAACCTGGGCACTGGTGACAATGATCATGACTAGTGGAGAGAAGGAAAATAATTTCTCATAATATCAGCACTACTCAAGCCCTTGGAACAAACCTAAATTACTTTCACTGGTGGAAGAGAAGTTCCACAGAACAGCTTCACAGTAAGTAGGCAAGTGCTGGAACCCCACTGGGCCAGAGGCTGCATAGTCTCTCCACAATTGAAAATTTTTGACTTAATGTTCACTGGAAGAGCAAGTATCACCTATAGAAATTAGATGTTTAACAAGGAAAATATTCATGGAGAGTGAGCTCTAGTGGCTTCTTTAGCAATTAAATGTTTCCTTTAAGAAAATGAATTAATATGAAAAGGAAATCATTTTAGATCTGCTACTCACGTTATTATATTGTTAGACAAAAGATCCTCAAGATTAGTCTGTTTGAAGAGCCAGAGTTATTACTGTCAATGTCAGTTAAAATACTAATCTCTAATGAAACAGTTTTATCCTCTACACTGTTACCATTCTCGGCTGTTCCAAACCATAGTCTCTACCATTGTCTCATATGTTAGATAATCAGATTTGTCAAATTCTGTGCAAATCAGAGCCAAGAAGAACTTGGTAATGTACTGAAGCCCATGCCTGGTTAATCAATCCATGTGATAATTCAGTCCCCACTTTTTAAAACAGTCTTTGGCTCACTAGAGGATATTTAGTTAACATTAGTCATTTCTAGCTCATATGCCATGATGGAGGAAGATATTGAATTTTTTTTAATTGAAATCTTTATTGGTACATTATATATACACATCATGATTGGACTCAACAATGAGAATTTGTACCAGCATATGACACAACTTAATTCTCATTTTTTCCCATAGCCCTACCCACCCTCCCACCCCCACCTCCTATATACATAAACTTTATTTCCTTTCTTTTTTGTTATAATCTCATTATTTTTCCCCCTTCACCCACTTTTGCTTTGAGTATTTTCTATTTCACAATATATAACATACAATTCTAGAACTCATTTACATTTTTATTTTCTCATACCAGAGAAAAGATGCAATATTTACCTATCTGTGACCTATTTATTTCACTTATGAGGATATCCTCAAGGTATGTCCATTTAAGTATAAATGATTCAAACTTATCATTTTTATGGCAGAGTAATACTCCATTGTGTGGAAGAACCACAGCTTTCTTATCCAGTCTCCAGCTGATGGACATTTGGGCTGTTTCCAAGATTTAGCAATCACAAACTGAGCTGCTATAAACATGGGTGCACATATGTCACTGTGATATGAGTCTTTTAATTCTTTTGCATGTAAATCTAGCAGTGCAATGGCTTGGTCAAATGGGACCTCTTTTTAAGGAATGTAGCATAATTATGAACTATCATCTTTCATGCAGTTAGGTGTCACAAATTTTATATATCTAGAGTAATGTAAAACACAATTTGTTGTAGTGTCTAAATTCCTATCACTGCTTAATCAACATGTATTTGCTCAAGAAATGGACATAAATGCACCACTACTGTCATGAAAAGATGGTTTGTGAGTTACTTTTGTTTTATACTGGGACTCAAATATTAAGACTCAAAATTATTAACACTCAGAATATTAAGAACCATAGAATGAAGCTTACCAGCAGTGTCACTTGTGAGTAGTGTACAGACAAATACCAAAAACAAGAGACTTAATTAAGCCTCACTGTTAAAAATTAAAGGAAGGCCTTCACCTTCTCTTTTCTTAGGGAATTTGGTATCGAAAGTCTGCCTTTCCAAAGTCCCCAATTATAGCCATAAGAAGGAAATCCCCATCTCCACTCTTCAGAATAAATTTCAAGAGCTCTTCTCTCCCTCAATTGGAGACTGAAAACAGCCTGCTCCTTGTACAGGATTTGATATGTATGTTCTTTTCTAAGGGCAGTAGAAGGTCTCAGGAAATTCCACTCTGCCTCAGGCATTATTTCATCTACAAATAAAAACTACATTTCAGCCAATTAGTACGAGCACATTAGCTGATTTGGTCTCTTGAGTTTTTGCATCCAGTTTCCAAATTGTCACCAGTACTGTGAAGTCTCAAGTTTGAAATGTCAGTGACACTGACGGGAAAGCTAACGTGGCAAGTGGTACGGTAGCTGATGTTCATTAGTGGTGACCCTGTACTTTTTTCCCAAACCTGACTCCCAGACATAAGTGATATCCAGAATACCAGCCCATTTAATTGGACTGTTCTCTTGAGAGGTGACTGAATCACTAAAGGAAGAAATAACATGTGCTCTTTCAGGATTTACTGGCTTCTGAGTTGAGCCTCTTCACAATGATTTAAACGGTGCCCAGGGCTTACTTTGTGTTCAGGAAATACATGATAATTTAATGGTGGTCCCAGTAGACAGCCTCATCAGTGAGTCTTAGATGTCCATTTTCTGCTATTTGCAACAATAGTAACAATGTCACAGAATAAAAATATCTTTTTGCTTTAAGAATCCAGGTGTGGGTGAAAGGTAAGTTTCCTCCACTGTTTACTGTGAGATGACATTTTTCACAAAAAGACCGAAGCATTTCAAAGTATACCTAAATGGTTCTTGGGCTAGCAATTATTGCTCCACAATACTGAAAATATACTGTAATGGAGCGCGAAGAATGGTGACCCTCTCTTTTACTTCGAGACTTTAAGCGAAATGATACCACTAAGATATATGTCCAATCCCCCAATAATAATACCAGTCATCAGAATCTCAGTTAACTCAGTTAAGCCATTTTGAAGTTGGAACAAAATCTTAGTAGTAGAACTGAGTTGTAGTTTGGTAGTACCATACTTGCCAAGTACATATAAGGTCCTGAGTTTCATTCATAGCACTGCAAAAATAATAAAAAATTAAAAATCTAAGAGCATAACATTGGGTTTCACAAACACGTTCCTTTCTTTTCTTCTGTAAATTTTCAGTTTAGGGTAGTGGGAGCTGGCTATGTGTCTCTCTGTACCTTTCCCTGATGGACATAGGAAGCGATTTTTGTGTTTCCCCACTTGCTCTGATGAACAGCAAGGTGTGTGCCTGTGTGCAGAAGTATCACAATGAGATTTCACCCACACAATGCTGCATCTCACAGGTTTTGCATGTTAACTGAGTGTGACTATGGGCATAATATGCACATAACACTCTAGGATTTTTTTTCTTTTGATTTTGCTGGTGAAATAGGCCAGTTCAGAACAACAGCACAAGAAAAACCAAATTTGCAATTTTTGTGGAATCATCAGATTGCTCACACAAAGAGGAGGAAGATGAGAATGACTTTGATGCTGGCCACGAAGCCTACTAAATTCCTGTGACAGTAAAATGGAATGCACACCTCCTTGTGGATGTGTATTTCACTAGTTAGAATGTTGCAAAATCACTGCAACAAAATGGATTGATCCAGTGTTAGAACTAAGCTTGAAAATATGTGAGAGTCTGGGCAAGGTGAAACATATTGGGGGGAATGGCAGAACTTTCATTCATTGCTGAAAACTGTAACAGATGAAATGCTACAAGATGCTGTGAAATACACAAAGGCAAAAATACAAGGAAAACATTCTGTATGCACGATAGCATTATTATTATTATTATTATTATTATTATATTATGATGCGGAACTGAGAACATTCACAGGTCTACACGGCTTAGTCAGGATTTCTCATAGTAATCACAAGAATCTAAGACTTGTGGAAAAGCGATGGACCCAAATGTGACATAAAAATGTATCCAAAGACTCATTATGTTTTCAATTTAGAAAGCTGTCCTTAAATAAAAGCCATCAGGTCCTTATTCATATAATAATAAACCTAATGAAGCTGTGAACAGACTTGTTCCCATCTCCCTAACTAATCAGAATGTGACATCCAACAGCTGGTTTACTGGTTTCCAAAAGAGGTTATATTTACTAACAAAGCACAAGTTGACCAGCGGAGGAACTGTACCTAGAAACAAAACAGAAATTCCAAATCAAGTGTTACAATTTCAAAACAGAGAATTGGATGGTACAATCTTTGGATCTCATAAAGATTTACATTGGCCTGGTATATAGCAAAGAAAAACAAATTGTTTCTTCTCTTGTCAACATTTGCCATAATGGAAATATTTATGGGGAAACCTTGACAGAACAGAATCCTCAGATGCAAACTTTCTACCATAATGCCAAAAGCAGAGTAGATACTGTTGATGAAGCTCCTGACCAAAAAAAAAAAAAAAAACAAGAGAAGAGAGGTGATAAGAATGGCATGCCACATAAGAAAAAAAAGCTAAGCTGTGCTGTCAATGTGAGCTGCGTACATGGGACACATAGTTGTCATGTGTGAAGATGGCCTTGGCTGTAATCATTGAAGCAAAGATTATTTCCGTAGTAGATTTTTCTTTGTGTTTACGTTGCACTTTAGGTAGGCTTTTATTGCTGATGCTACCTTTTAAGTTTTTAATTAAGTCTACAGCAGACATGAAAATGTTTATTCTATTCTAATCACTCATTCCACATTTGATATTTTGCTTTTAATGTCCTATTTTCTCATTATTTAGGTATAATAATTGATTAATTTTGCAAAGTACTATTGATACTTTCATTGTGTTTCATATAGGAATTTATTTCTGTTGTTATCTTTTAGGTTTTTTTTTTTGTTTGTTTGTTTGTTTGTTTTTAGGTTTTTTGAGACAGGATCTCGCTTTTGTGGTTCAGGCTGGCCCTGAGCTCAGCCTCAAACTCACATCACAATCCTCCTGCCTCTGCCTCCCGAGTGCTGGGATTACAGGCGTGAGCCACCACTGTGATATGTGGTATTGGCTGCGGCTGGGTGTGGGGTCTCCACACCCAGTATTGTTATGTGGTTACCAGGGAATCGAACCCGGGCCCTTGCGCTTGCAAGACAGGCACTGGAACCACTGAGCTAACTCCCCGGCCCATCTTTTAGGTTTTTAAGTAAGTACAGAGCTGATATGAAAATGTCAATGTTTATTCTAAGTGCACAATGTGTATTAATAATTTAACATTTTATTTCACTGATATTTTATTTTCTTGTTGACTATATATTGCATAATATAAGAACCTCCTGAAAAAACAGCAAGACCAGTGAGATGTCAAGTGAGGCCTACAAAAAGTCCAGGAAAACAAAACACTGTCAGGATAAGCAATATGTATACAGAGGCCACACTGTTGTCATATGCGAGGACTGTCATAGGTGTGATAATTAAAGATTTTTTGTGGAGTGTTATTTGTATTTTTATTGTAGTTAATATAGAAGTTTATTTTGTTCCTCTGTAGACTTTGTGCACTAAAAAAAATGTTGAAAATTTTGATGCTTTTTTATAAACACTTAATAAACATTAAAAATGCATACTTTATTTTTGTGTTCTTTCCTGTGAGCCACTCATTGTTTAAACTCATAAAATTAACAATTTGGTAGTAGAAGTGTTCTAAAGAATAAACATGGGTTTGATACACGCATGCTTCTATGACTTTATGACAGTAATATGTCAAGCTTCTGAAATAATTATCAGAGTGAAGAGATATCATACACAACAGAAGAAAATATTGTTATTCTGGAGTCTCTAAAGAAATAAAACCAATACTATACATAATATTACATATTAATATTTATTAATATTGCATGCTAATGATATCTATGAATTTATTAAATTAGCTTTCGCAGTTAGAGGTTGTATGGTCCACAATAGCCAGAGAGTCAGAGAAATCAGTGGATGTTCATTCCAAGAAGATGGCAGCTGCAAACAAGTGCTACCAGGAATATAGTGTCTCAGTCCAAGAGAAAAGGCCTGGGAGCCCCCGGAGAACCACTGCTACTGGAAGGCTGAAGAAGCTGAAGATTCATATCCATGAGAGGTGGCAGCAGCAGATGGCTCAGTGCTCCAGAAGAATCAAGGCTCTACATGCTTGACAGCTTTCTCCTTCTGCCATTTTGTCTACCAAGCTTTCTTGAGTATTGGATGGTGCCCTGGGTTGTTCGATGTATTTCCCACCCTTATGTGACTGTCCCACAACATCTGGCCCCTGGAAACACTCTCAGGAGTACAGATACACCCAGAAGAGTGAGATACTAATTTCCTTAGGTATTTCTCGATCCAGTCAAGCAAACAATCAAAATTAATCACATCACAAGTTATATATCTGATAAGGGATTAATGTTTAAAATATATAAAGACTAAGTAATTCAACCAGATTAAAAACTAAGTACAGAACTTCAGTAGACATTTTTCAAACAAAGATGTACAAATTGCCAAAATAATAATGAGAAAAAAAATTCAACACTAATCACCAGGGAAGCATGACTAAAACCACAAGGAAATAAGCCATCTGTAAGAGTAGCTACTATAAAAAGTAAATAAATACCAGAAATAATGCCCAAAAGGGAAACACTTGTGCATAGGAATGTAACCTAGTACAACTAGACTGCACTACTCAGCAATCCTACTTCTGGGTATATAGCCAAAGAACATCAAATTGGTGAAATATACACTTTTTTAAGCTTTTATAAAAGAAAATTCTGTACTATGGTCTGCATATGTGTCCCTACAAGATTCATTAATTGGAACCTCTGATGTGGTGATATGAAAGGAGGGGCTTTTGGAAAATAAAGTGATCATAGAGGGAGCTTGAATAGGTGCTGACAGCTTTATTCTCATGACCGAAATTAGTGTCCTTATGAAAGTGTCATGCAGGGAGATGTGCAAAGCCAGCTAGAAGACACCATCTTTGAAGCCCAGGGCAAACCTTCATCAGATGCTGACTGTGCTGACATGTTGATCTTGGCTGGACTTCCCAGCCTCCAGAACTGTGAGCAAAAATGCCCTACTGTTTACAAATTGTCTAGTATAAGGTACTTTGTCATGACATCCCAAATAAGCTATGTGTCTATCATGTGATATGATTATCTGACATCCCAGTTAAAATTGCAATACCTTGAGGATATTGTGCTAGGTAAAATAAACCAGTCACAGAAGAACAAGTATTCTGTAATTCCCTTTATACAGATTATCTAAGTAATCAAACTCAATTAGTCAGTTTCTATTGTTAGGATGAAATAATAAATAAAATCAATTTAAAGTGAGGAAAGATTTATTCTGGGTCAGGGTTTCAGAGGTTCAGTCCATGGCTACTTAGCTTCATTCTTTTGGGCCTACAGCGAGGCTGAAAATCACAGTGGAGACTGCACAGTGGGTCAGAACTGCTCACTTTGTGATGGCCAAGAAGCAAAGGAAGAAAGAAAAGAGCCACAGTTCCCATATCCCCTCAAGGACAGGGTCCCAAGCAATCACACTTCCTTCCATGAGCCCCATCCCCTAATGTTTCCAACACCTTCAGTAGCACTACAGGCTTTGGCACAGGAGATTTTGGGGGAAACTGTAGGACGTGTTCAGAGGATGCCCAAATGAAGGGAAGAAAGCCTTCTCATAGCGATAAGTGTCTCTCTGGACATACTAAAAAAAATGGCTGCTTCTGCCCCAGCTTTTCTCACCTGAAACGAATGGAATAAATCAAACCAATATGTGATGTATTAAAAGCTTATCTTGCATGATGTCTGCTATAAGTCTCCTCTCATTCCTTCCTAGGGGAGCGGCTGAAACAGACAACATACACGGTCCCTAAAAATTCACACTGAATGCCAGTTCTGTTGTTCCACTGCAAAAGTTGTACCCAAGATTTAAGGAAAACTCTTTTCTCAGCTGAGTGAAGGCAGTGAATCTATGTGAATATATTAATGCAAACATAACAATGAGAGTTAAAATTGCAAGAGTGCTCCTGAAAATATTCAGAAAGCATCTTCATCAAGTGGATGGAGGCTCGGATTCCTGGGGCTGCCTATGTAAATATTCAGGCACCCATCAAATGTGACCAAAAGTGAAATAGCATGCCAAGAACACTCATGAGACAAATGGAAAATGTGTGCCATCAGCCAGATGCTTTTTGTGGGAAGCATTTGTGCTGAGTCCTGACTTGTCCACTGATTAGAAGCAGATACATGCTTTGGCAGGGGCTGATGTCACTTTTGAACTACAGGTAGCTGGACAAATGTTTCATGTGCCACAGGAAAGAAAACAGGAAGAGAAAGCCATAAGGAAATAAATAATATGGAGCACAAAAGATGCAACACAGAAACTTTGCCAGTTAAAACAGGAAACAGAAAGAAAATGGAAAGAGAAAACTTCCTGAAACAAAGTAAGACTATTCTCCAAAATGAGATTCTTCCAAGTGTGCCTAGGTGGTAAATAGTAGGAAACCCTAAATACAACAGATTCACTTACACACACACACACACACACACACACACACACACACACACACACACGTGTGTGTATATGTATATACATATATATATATAAGTATATACATCCACATTTATATATATGCATTTTGTATATGTAAATATATATATATATATATATATATTTTCTCACTTTTGTAGTTCAGGATGGCCTTGAGCTCAGCCTCCAACTCACAGCAATCTTCCTGCCTCTGCCTCCCATGTTCTGCGATTACAGGTGTGAGCCAGCATGCTCTGCACTGTGGTATGTGGTACCGATGGCTGGTGGGTGTGAGTCTTCACACCCTACGTTGTTGTATGTGGTTATGGGGGATTGAACCCGGGCCCTTGCACTTGCAGGGCAGGCACTTAAACCACTGAGCTAATTCCCCAGCCCCTACTTACTTATATTTTTTAATCAACAAATAAAACTATATATAGTTATCATATGTGATATGATTATTTGTTTAAAGATATTTATATATATTAATTCATTTCTAATTTCATTTCATTTATGCTGCTAGTTTCCTAATTCATTGATAAGAAAGTTTTGTGTTATTACCTGTTTGTTTCTTTCTGTAAGAGTCTATTTGTCTGTTACTTCTACTCTATCATTTAGGCAATTCTTTTAAGATTATGGTACATTGTATTATTTATTGTTCTTGAATGATTTTGTCATGAAATTTTTTTCATATAATTAAGATAAGTGTTTTTTGATATTTTATTACTACTTGTATTATATCAAAATAAAGCAGTAAAGAATAAAAATAAAATCTGTAATTATTGTGTATTGGATAATTCAAGCTACTTAACATTTGAATTACTGCCCGTATTCATCATTTCTGTCATAAGAACTCTTAAAACTCACTATCTTAGTGATTTTAAAGAACACACTACATTGATATTAATGATACTCACCATATTCTACCATAGGTGTCTTGAATTTTTTTCTTTTCTAACTGAAATATTGCATTCTTTGACCAAAATCTTCTAAACATCCAGCCCCTCATCTCTCCTATCCTACCCTCTGTTTCTGAGAGTTCAAGTTTTTTTTTTATTCCACATACAAATGAGATCATGTATTTGTCTTTTTTGTACTTGGCTTATTTCATAATCTTAATGTCCAGATTTATCCAGATAGTCCAGAAAACAGAATTTCAAGATTTCCTACTTCTTAAAAGATAAATAGTACTCTATTTTGTATATGTACCATGTATTTTTAATACTCTGATGCTCAGTGAAGTTATTGTTATTATTGTGAATAATTCTGCTGCAAATCTGGGAGTGTATGCTTTGACCTTTCCTTTTGGATGCACACTTAGGGTTTTGTGATTGCCAGATGATAGTTCAACCATCAAAATCCAACCTATGATGGTTGCCTGAAGTTATATTTCTACCAACATGAGCAGATTCCTTTTCCCCCATGTCCTCACCAACACTCATCTTTTATCTTTATGCAATTACTTTTTAGCAGATGGGAGATGATAGCTCATTGTGAATTTGGTTTGCATTTCCTACTACCTAGTAATGCTAAATAATTTTTTATATTCCCACTGGCCATCTCCATATTTTTTAATATCTGTTCAGGATTCTATTCACTTTAAAACTGAATTATTTGTTTCTTACAATGTCTCTTTTTTCATTGTTGATTATGCTTAGTTAAGCATTCTCACTTTTTGTCAGCTAATCTAGCTAAACTCACTCAATTTTTTTAAATAAATTGAGTTTATTGGCAAATGTAGGAATATATTATGATCACACTCATCATTGAGAATTTGTACCTATACATATCTTGATTCTTATTTTTTCCATTTCTCTGCTTTCCCTTCCACACTCCATTCCTCCCACACATGTATGCTTTGTTCCTAGTTTTTTTGTTTTTTTGTTTTTTTGTTTTTAGGTTTTTTGAGACAGGGTCTCGCTTTGTGAGACCTGAGCCCTGAGCTCAGCCTCAAACTCACATCCCAGAAATCCTCCTGCCTCTGCCTCCCCAGTGCTGGGATTACAGGCTTGAACCACCATGCCCAGCACTGTGGTATGTGGTACTGATTGCTGCTGGGCGTGAGTCTCCATACCTAGTATGGTATGTGGTTACCGGGGATCGAACCCGGGTCCTTGAGCTTGCAAGACAGGTACCAGAACCACTGAGCTAAATCCCCAGCCCGCTTTGTTCCTAGTTTTTACCATCAAATTTTTGTCCTTTCACAAAACCAAGTGGTAGCTTCATTGATATTTCCTTATGCTTTTTAGTCTTTATTTCATTTATTTTCTGCTGTGATATTTATTGTATACTTCCTTCTATTAATTGTTTTTAGTTCATTCTTATTTTCCAATTTCCTGTGATATACTCCTATTTATTTAATATGTTTTTGTTTTCTTTTTGTGTGTCTCTATTGGCCTAAATTTAAACTCTTAGGCCTGCTTTTACTATACCAATAGGTTGTATTATAGAACCACTTTCACTT
>PVIR01015052.1:0-39009 GCA_004026965.1 Petromus typicus | reverse complement strand
TGAAATCAAAAGCAAGACAGACATAATTTACAGACCATAATTTAAGTAAATCAACAGCTGTAAATTCAACTCACATGCTCAGAACAGTGAGGGGGGGGAACAAAGTTGAAAATGCATGTTGTAAACTCCTATGTTTAATCTGCTTATGTGCTTCTGAGATGTTGATAGAATTCTTACTGCCAGAAATATGAAGTGTCTTATTAGGTGGGTGAGGGAAGCAGAGCAGATATATGTTCTACTGAGTCAAAAATGCCAGGCAACATGAGAGAGTTCTAACCACTTATAAATATATGTGGCCTCTAAACTAAGGTTTTTTTATTTTGCTGTGTTTTGTTTTATTTTGTTTGAGACAGGGTCTCGCTTTTGTAGTTCAGGCTGGCCCTGAGCTCAGTCTTAAACTCACAACAGTCCTCCTGCCTCTGCCTCCAGAGTGCTGGGATAACAGGTGTGAGCTACCACACCTGGCACTGTGGTATGTGCACTGTGGTTCTGACTGCTGGGGGGCATGAGTCTTCACGCCACTCAGCATTGTTGTATGTGGTTACTGGAATTGAACCCCAGTCTTTGCACTTACAAGGCATGAGTTAGAACCACTGCGCTAAATCTCCAGCTCTAAACCAAGGTTTTGAAGCCAGTTTTGATAGCTTTGGGAGGAGATGCAAGGGAATCCAATCCTAACATGGCAAATCTCCTAGCCAGGTTTTCAAGATTAAGATCTGAGGAAGAATCAAAAGACCAGTTCATATACATCGTAGCACAATGTGGCAGCAGATTCAAGGAGCAAGGAGAATCCATACTGGTCAACAAGGCTCTTCAGTGGGAGGTTTTGAATCTACATTTCAGAAGATAAGTTTAGAAATGGGTAAATATCTCTGTTCAGGTAAGAAACTGGGAAACAATCTTGCTTGGAGGTGATATGTGTCTCAAAGTTTCTGGCAATAAGAAAAGAAGACATAGAAAGTTTGGCACCAGATTTGATCATTGGGGGAAACAGAGAGAGAATTTTTTTTTCCTTAAGCTTTTCTGTTTACAATTTTAAGGACGAACTAATATGATGTCATGTCTCTAGCTAGGAGCAGACTGCCTCAGGAACACTTTAATTTTGTACTTCCTAAAGCAAGCTCTGCATCAGTTACCTGGGGAGCTTATTAAAAGTAAAGGTATGTAGACTTTTAGACCGGAACTATAATTCACAGTCCCACAGGCCTAGGAATCTGTATTCTTAACAAGACCTCCTGGTGATGGTTACACACACCTAGAATGGGAAGCTGCTCCCTAACATAGCAGGGAAAGTTACAAGAAACTTCTAAAGAAGAGAAAATTTCCTAAAGTGGAAAATATCACTTTCTTGTGATCTATGTGTTTGATACCCCAAAAAGGGTTCAAATACACCTCTTTCTCTCTCTCTTTCTCTCTCTCTCTCCCTCTCTCTTCCTCTCTCTCTCTCACACACACACACACTCCCATGCACACCCTTGTCCTTTAAGGTAAATTTTCCACTTAATCTTCTCTACACTGATCTGTTAAATATTTGAACTCAATTGTTCAAGTGACTGTTTGAAATTTGCATCTAGTATTTAAGATCCTTACCTGAGTAAATACTGTGCTGTTAATCAAAAAGGTAAAAAACTGCCTTGTGTTAATTTCAGTAAATATTTTAGGCATTCACCAACAAATACATGGGCAGTATATGTTAATCAATTAATGCAAAACCCCCAAAAGTTCACAATCAAATACTCTAAAACCCCAGTGATGATAGATTCTTGTAATTATCTTTATCAAATTAATGTCTGTGTATAATTACCCACAATATAAGATTATATGAAAACAGAGAGCTCTGGGACTGATTCCCAAAACAACAAGCATTTTTTTTTAACAACAAGCATTTTATCTTGTAAATTAACAACAACAATTTGCACTTTACAGATCTTTTCATCCACTGGTGCCTTTGCAAAGATGGATCAATTTCATCATCACAGAACTTTCTGGAACAAAAGCATTATTCTTGAGGATCAAATGATGAATTTAAACCACTGTCATGATTGCAATCTGTTTTTGCACATTTTCCTTAAAATTTTTTTTTTTTTTTTTTGAGACAGGGTCTCGCTCTGTAGTTCAGGCTAGCGCTGAGCTCAGCCTCATACTCACATCATAGCAATCCTCCTGCCTCTGCCTCCTGAGTGCTGGGATTACAGGCATGAGCCACCACGCCCGGCACTGTGGTATGTGGTACTGATTGCTGCTGTGCATGAGTCTCCACGCCCAATATTGTATGTGACTACCAGGGATTGAACCCAGGCCCTTGGGCTTGCAAGGCAAGCACTGGAACCACTTAGCTAAATCCTCGGCCCTTTAAACTGTCTTTTAATTATTATGTATTCCTCCATTGCATTATAACATGGAAGGAATGGTCTATGAGAAGCAAAAACAAATGTGCTTCATGATTTTTAACATGTATATAAATGGAAATGAGCCGAGACTCTTCTCAAGAAGATTGTCTTATCTCCAACACTACTCTGCAAAGGAGCATGATGGCAGAGATTTTCAGCTGTCACAGAAGCCACTGCATGTGTGTAGGAACCGACTCTCACTGCCCAGTCTACCTCCACTGTGCCCATTTGGGGACCGGCCAAGAGGAATCTGTTTAGATGACTCACATTTCCTTTGCTGTGTGACACAAAACCTGACACTCACAATGTAAAGGAAGGGCTGATTATTTTAGCTCACAGCTTCTTGTGGGTTCAATCCAAAAGGAGCTACCTTGGACAGCTGCGCTCCTGTGCTGACCCAGAAGCAGAGAAGAGATGAGAGCCAGGGCAAGAGTTCACTTGCAGGTCACGGCCTCAGCGATCCACCTTTCCAGGCCCCACCGAGGAACATGGAAGGCTTGCAGAGGGCATTTTGATCCAAACCATGAGACAGTTCAACACTAGCCTCTTCTCTTAAGTATTTCCTGAGTGCTGCAGATTAGGTCTTGATATGTGAATTTGTGTTTCGTTTATCCTTTCCTCCTGAAACCATGTAGATTGACTTATTTCAGTACTAAGAACTGAACCCAGAGCCTTTCACTGAGCTACATCCCCTCACTTTTTACTTTGTATTTGGAGACAAAGACTCACTAATTTTTCCAGATGGAACTTCAGCTTGCAATCTTTTTGACTTGCCTTTTTCAAAATATAAATATTTTCCTTATAAAAATAATTTTATTTTCTTCCATTGTCACTGAAACCTCTACCCCTGTTTATGTACAAAGCTGTGCTTCCATTTTATCCTTATTATCACTTTTCATCTTGTCCATTCCTTCTTTCCGTTCTCCCTCCTCCCTTGTTCCCCTTCTTCATTTATACACTTTCTTCCCATTTTCCAACAACTATTACACATCTATTGACTTTTCATATAAGTATTGAAAACAAAAGTAATCTATGTAACAACCACTCAAGTAGGAATAACATGTCATTTAATCTCAAGCTTTCTTGTTAGAGGAAATATACTATACTTGTCAGCTAAAATGAGGAGTCTTGTGCTGCTCAGAGAGCTATCTGGGCTTCATAGAGTCCTTTCTCCACACCTGCCACAGAGGGACCTGCACCCAGCACCTGACCTAGCTCATGAAAAGTTAATTAGAAGCTACAGAAATTAGCAAACAGATGCAGTTCCTTATTGCAGCAAACTCCACCAATTTCTTGGTTGGAGCCTTCTCTAAACAAATATTCAAAATGGAAAGTCTTTTGAAAAAGTTTGCCAAAGTAAACCAATATCCTTATCTATTGCTCTGTGACTTTAAAAATGGCTTAATTTAGTGGATTATTCTAATAAACACTTACTATCTCAGTCTTACAAACACATCTCTTGGGGCTGGGACTCAGAAGAGGTTCAGATAGATGGTTTGGGCCCAGGATTTTTCATGAGGCTGCACTCCAGAGGGCAGTACAAGTTACAGGGCCCAGAAGACTTGGATAGAGTTGGGGCATCTTTTCCAAGTGGTCTTCCCTGTATGGCTACAGGTAGGAGTTCTCAGTTTCTTGCCACAAGACCTTTCTGTTGGTCTATGTTGCAAGGCAGCTGGTGGCTCCTAGAGTGAAGACCAAGAGGAAGACCCATCTATGTTAATACAGCACTGTGCTCTCTCACCTGTACTGCATCATATCCATGTGAAGCAAGTTAGTAACTGCAACCCATAACGAAGAAAAGGGGAATTATGGCCCCACTTTCCAAGGGAAGAGTCTCAAACAATTTATTGGCATATTTCAAAACCTTCACAATCTGAATAGGTCACAGATGTGTAAATATCTTTTATTTGGTGTGAGAAAATAAGTTGCAAATAAGTTGTGTAGTATGCATAGTTGATATTGTGAAATAGAAAATATTTAAAAGGAAAGAGGGTGTAGGGATAAGTAACAAGGGGGAAAAGAATGTGACAGTAATAAAGAAAAAGGAAACAAAGATTGCGTATGAAAGGGGGTGGAAGGTTGCAGGGCGGGTGGAAAGGGGAGAAAATGAGAATCAAGTCATGTCATACTCTGGTACAAACTCTCAATGTTGCATGTGATGATGATGTGTATTCATAATGTACCAATAAAGATTTAAATTTTTTAAAAAAACTTCGCAGGCTGTTTTAGAACTTTGGCACATTCTACAATGCCTGCTTTACAAGTCAGGGAAACTCCTCAAGATGATCTGTTCCTTAAACTAGCTGCAGCTCTGG
This sequence comes from Petromus typicus, assembly GCA_004026965.1. NCBI lineage: Eukaryota > Metazoa > Chordata > Mammalia > Rodentia > Petromuridae > Petromus > Petromus typicus. The sequence continues at coordinate 34,304 of PVIR01015052.1, read as the reverse complement.
TGCTACTCACACCATATCCTGGGCCTTCTAGGGGGAGGTTTGGGAAACAAAGGAAAATGCATGACCTCAAACTTATTTCTAAGGCTTTAAAACAGTTTGAAGGTCAGCACTGGCAACTTGAAGATAGTTTGAGAAAATAGGCCAGTTCCTTGAACAGTTGCGCATCCCAGGGACAGTTTGGCCGCCTACTAGACTCCAGGTTGAAGAGCTCCAAAGGATACAGTAGCATTGGACAATCAGTCTCCTAATCCCTCATACTGTATTTGAGCATGTTCAATTTTACAGTCTTCTCCTCTTGGTTAAGCTGAAATCAATATATTGACATTTTGGTAGGAGAAGTGGAACTAGAAGGAGCTAAGCTATTCCCCGGAGGGAAATGAAGATAAGAAGCATCTTCTTGTTCCTATGGTTGTGTTGCTCAAGGACACTTGAGGGCAAGCTCCACTAAAGTTCCCTTGTATGGGGCAGTGGAGGCCAAAATGAATCGTGCCTGAGCCCTGTTCTTACTGAGTACACTCTGCTGGACCATCAAGAAATAATACAGTTTCTCTTTCTCTCTATCTCTCTCTCTCTCTCTTTCTCTCTCTCTCTCTCTCTCTCCTTCTCTCTCTCTGTCTCTCTCTCTGTCTCTTTCTCTGTTGCTCTGTCTCTCTCTCCTCTCTCTGTCTCTCCCCCCCCCGTCTCTCTCTGTCATACAGATACACTCATGCATTCATCAGCATAACCACGCTGAAACTTTAGAGCGCAGAAAACTTGCTTAGAAGTTAAGGGATCCAACAGGCATCCTCATTTATGTTTAGTGTCACCACTGTGAGACGTCTAAGCTTCCTGGACAAATGAAAAAACAAACAGTTTAAAAAGGGCCAAGGATGTAACTCAAGGGTAGACAGCCTTGAAAGTGCTACGTTATCAACTATGGCTCATAAACACTTCATGCTGCCTTAGAAAGATTAAAAGTAGGAACCTTCCATAGGAAGTCGCACAATGGCTCTCTGTCTTTGCTATGACACATTCTCAAACATTGCCACGTCTCATGCAGTTTGCCTCCTCTCGGGAGAATCTCATCTTCACCGCACCTGTGTTGGGCTTGGAGTTTTAGGCACTTTGGCCATTAGAGGGTGGATGAACCTCACATACACCGCAACCAAGCAAAGGCATGAGAAAGCATCACTTCTTTTTACCAGCTTTCTTACCCTGGTTGAGGTCTGCCCCTCAGCCCTCCATTTTCCAGTGTAGAACTGAGCACATGTGTAGGAGTGCTCCTGGAGCAGACTCACGCTCACAGACACGTAAGCTAAGTGCAAAATCCCAAGGCAAGGTTGTTACTACAAGTCTAAATAATTCAAAGTCTAAGATAGACTCTAGATTCCATTCCTACATAGATAGAGAAAAGACAAGCAAAATAAAACCAGCAAAAACATGTGAATGGAGTAAGTCTATATGTCTATAAATGAGTTTTTATCCCATATGTCAAACCTGTGATTGTGACAGTATTGTCTGGAGGGTTATGACCAAAGTGCTTGAATCAGCATCCGTAGTGTCAACAGGGCAAACCAGTCCTCGACCCAGGCAACACGTTTAGAGATTTCAAGCCAACTTATCCTCTCTTTTAAGACATAAAAAGAAGGACACACTGTGCTTCTCTTTTCAATGCCTTTCTCTGAATTTTTCTAAATATTCATTCCCGGTCATAGGATCTCACACTTGTGTTTCAGTATCTGGAAGTGTGGTAGTAAATGAAGCTGGCTTTTCCCCACCACCAAGAGCAATGCCAGCATAAACATGAAGTTTTTTCTCTTTGAATAACATGTCCATGCACTTTGTCCTCCGGGCTTATGAAAGCAGTGATTTTTCTAACATTCTGACCAGTTTTTACAAAGTACAAGCTAAGGCAAGTATGGATATCTGTACAAAATCCCATCCTTGCCAATTCTACCCTCTCAGACATGATTAAGGTAGTATACAAAACTGGGCCAGGCAGAAATTTACACGGTCATCAGGCCCCTCCAGCCAACCACCACCCTCCAACATACCATTCTTACATTGCTAGAGCGCCATCTAGAGGTCATTAGAACAAATAATTTTCCCAGGCGTCTTCATTTGGGAGAGCAGAGAAGGAAGAGGCGGGTGAATAAGCTGCTTGTTGTCCCTCTGAGCCAAGGGGGTTTTTTGTTTTTGTTTTTGCTTTTTAAACAGATTAGACTCACTGTCCCACCCCATTATATAAGATAATTGCTGTGACTCCCAACTTATAGATGAGAAAACTGGGCTCAGATTGTGTTACTTGCTCAAAGAACTATCAGAGGCAAGAGGATTTTAAACTAGGTCAACACAGATGCTCTTATCCTTATTCAACACTTACAGCTTTTTCTTTAATTTAATGCTCTTAATTTCATGACATATTTTGACTCTTCAACAGAATATGTCAAGTTTAATGAGGAACGTGGTCTGAGTAAAAGCTAAATGCATCTATTGAGACTTCCTATCACACTTTCCCTGCTCATGGGTCTGATATGTACTAACATATGTTGACTAAATGACTAAATGAATAAACTTTTCCCTTGGTTCATTCAGTCTCTGCTTAAAGTTCACATACGCAGAATAGCTGTGCTACATTTGTCTGCCTTTTAAACCAATATTCTCTGCTTGTGGAAGTCTTCCAGTCTCCCACCCCTTTCTACCCTACAAGTGAATCCCATAGCACTACAAACAATGCACCTTAAAAGGGGAAGAGATGCAGACCTAAGGATAGTTAATTAAATAATGTTCCTTTTGCCACTGAAAGCTGGTGAAACACTACTCTTCTACAAGGGAGAAGCTGTGTAACTGTCTGAAGAAGCACTCTCTATTCATCTGCTGTATGGAGCTGTATTTCCTGGAGCTGGTTTACATGAAGTGAAGTTTGGCTCCCCCCTCCCCCACACACACACACCTGCAACACAGGCACTTTCGTGTTGACTTTTCAGTGGTGTGTAATGTTACCTCTGAAGCATTTTTCCTGGCTCTCTGTACTATCGCAGTAGGAGTGTGAGCACTACGAGGGCAAGGGCTCATTCCAAAGAGTTCTGTAATCACTCAATTCCCATTCCAGCATCTCAACTAATTTACTCAATGGTTATGACTGACCAAAGATTCCTCCTCTTTCTGTGCTATTCAAAGAAATAATAATGAGCAATAAAATGTTAAAAAGTGACAAAAGTAAAGAATGGATTTTCCCAGAAAGAAGTCAGTAAGTGCCTACCATGTTTTGTAAATGGCACCAGTCCATTATTCTTCCATCCCAATGATAGCATACTGTGGGTGAAACAGAAAACTACAGAGCAGTATCCTGGGCCCACAGGGCCCCAAAGGCATCGTAGACTTTGAGGGAGGCAAAAGTGATGGACTGCTGAGGAGACTCATTACTGAGCTTTCTTCAGAAGTGACAGCAAATGCTATAATGAAATTATAATAAATGTTATAATGCTCTTACAATAAATGGGAATGGAATTGGATTAAATCATATGGCCACCTTGCTCTCCAAAGCTCAAAAATGAACCATGAAAAATGGAAATTTCATGATTTTTTTAAATTTAAGACTTCTGAGTAAATTACTAAGAGATATTTCAGAAGATTTTAGCCCATACAAACCCTTAAGAACTTTTATAAGTTTTGCCCTACCCAAAACTTTGATCTGCCAAGTAGATCGTTCTAAAAGCTTGTTTAGGATTGCTCACATACTGGAGGTAAAGGAATACAAATATCTAGACAAACTAGAATCTCATTCTTTATGCCACTGAATGATTTAAAGTCGATAATGGCAATTACATGTGACTGATAGCATCCACAATTTGTACTAAATTATTTCAAAAAGAACTATGGCCCTTAGGAAAACTGCTTTCTTAATGTGGTTGTTCTTGTTATTCCCTTATCATACACTATATGAAAGGCAAGATAACTTTTATTTCAGGTTATAAAAAGATAAAGGTCAAGGCTCAAAGTTTACTGCAGAAAACATACAACTCAATAAGACATAAGTCCAGGAGTTATATGTCATCTGAAAAGTATTTTACTCCATCTTTTCATTTCTTTCTATTCCCAAGTTTGCCTCCAGGATGCACAGTTGATTTCAATGTAACTTAATGTGTTTGTTCAAGTTAAACCCACACAGTATTAATATTCCCTCTTAGCTTTATCAGTGAACATTGTTTTGGAATTTTTTTAACTTTATGGAAGTACTTAGGCCATAAATATTAAAATACTGGCTGTGAAAAATCCAAAAGGAAACATTTTTCTGGAAAAAAAGAAATAGTTTTTTAAAAAGAGCTATTGAATTTTAAAAAGTTTCCCATAATGGTTCTATGGTTCTGAAATGTCTAAAGAAAAGTCATTTCAAACAGGAATATATTTCTAAAGTTTCCCTCTTGAGGATGATAAACTTGAAAGAAAAACGCTCAATTTGAGGCATGATTCATTTTGTAAAAATACTGTTTGTTACCAAAGGAAAAAGAGTACCAAGGAAGAAAAAAGGACACCAAGCTTGAAAACTGTGTGTATGTTCGTGTGTGTGTGTGTGTGTGTGTGTGTGTGTGTGTGTGTGTGTATCAGTTTGTCTGGGTGTGTGTTACAAAACTAAGAATATATCTGTAATGATGATTCAGACAAAAATGTATTCAATTATTCAACTATAAAACACAGAAACTTTCACCAGTTCATTTTTTAAGGTGAAAGCTTCAGTCTAGTCTAGCTGAAGTATTTCTCAGAGTATTTGGATTCTCAAGAGACTTTAAGTCATTAAATAACAGTATCAAATGTATCTTTCTAGAAACAGACTTAACTGGCTCCCCCCTTATATTTGCATCATGCTCTGAAGTCAGGGTGGTGTTTATCTTCCTGATCCCAGTGAAGAGAACACTGAACTCAGAGCAGTGGAAGGGCTTGTCCCAGGCTACCAGCACAGGGCTGCCCGGCAGTGCACATCGTCATCAGCGAGCAATCTCTAGACTTCACTTTTAACAAAGGAATTTTCTCTAAGTGACTGCTAAAATCAAGTTAATCAATGGAGTAGTTACAGGTATGGTCATGGGAGAAAAAATGTAACTCAATAAAATGCATTTGAATCCTTCAACGCCTAAGTCATAGTAAAGAACTATTGAATCTCTTAGTCAGAGCAGATTAAACCCTGTTCTAGTAAATTCTGGTGAAAAGAACAGAAAAGCAAATTGCCACAAAATCTCATTCTAATAGCATATTTCTTTGAGGAAAAAGTAAATAATTTTAACACCATATATTTCTGAAAAATAGCTTGATAGCAAATAATAATCTATTTAAATCATATTTCCCATATATTTTTATTACTTGACTTGTGATGTAGCTCTGTAGAAAAAGAAGGGTGGCTAAGAGAATCTTTATAACATATCATAAATACAAGTGTAAATAATAATACATTTAAACAAAAGTTGTATTTTTTTGGAAAATGCATTAATAACCCAAGCAAAATACAAATTAGAAACTCAGGGCACGAACTGAAGGCATTTTTTAATCTATCTTGTTGCTGCTGTATGGTTTTTATGTTTAACTGAACACATATAACAATGAAAACAACACAAGAGACAGAAACAACTTTCTCTTTGGAATCAGTTCAGCAAATGTGCACTGAACATCCTCTTTATTAGCAAGCATGTCAGCAGGAAACAGACTAAAAGGGCTGCGTAGAGAGCCAGGGGCAGGGTTAAAAGAACAAAGAGGATGATGGGATTAAGTAAATTCTTTCTCATATTCAAAAAAAAAAAGAAAGCCCAAATACTCAAGGAGTAATGACCTCCATAGTCAAGATTGGCACCCAAATTTGATTGGCTATGTTGCTAGCTAACATTAAACTATGTATGGTCATTTCCACTGTCTTCTTCAAGATTTTGATCACAATTTAACATCTGTATCACCCTCATAAAAGTATTTGCATTTATTGGGTCCAAATATCCTGGCATGGTACTGATTAACTGTTACAAAATCAACCTGGAGTTAGTAGAGGGGAAATGGAGATTTTTTAAAAAAAGGTATGAACTTTGAAGAAGATGAAGCACCTAAACCTAAAAGACAGTCAAACTATAGAGTCAATAAATGTGGATAAAAGCAGAAAAAGAGCCGCAAAAGGAGAAAATTAAAGTAGGACCAGGAAATTTTGGAAGGACAATTTACAGGATACAATGAAAGATGGCGGTTGTCAGGGTAAAAGAGAAAAGACAGAAACACATTTGTCAGAGAAGTAACAGGCCATTGGCATCTAAAATGTATTCAAGTATAAACCACAGAGACACACGGAAGTGGAAAACAAAGACAGCCTTTGTGATCTTCCTGAGCACGAGAGTAGGGACCTAGGCATGCATGGTGGCAAACCACCAGTGCCAAGGGCTGATTAGACCCTCAGATGTCTGTAACAGGAGAGTGATGGAAGCAAAGAAAAACAGAGATGGCAGTCCCTGTGGATGGCCCACGTTTATTAGCAAGCATGGAGCACAGGGTAGCGTACTTTTCGTAGAACACAGTCAGTAAATGGTAACTACTAAATGGAGAACGCATCTTTTTCTATATCTAGGTGTCTATATTCTTTGTAGTCTCTTTAGCAGATGTCATCTGATCCTAGGACAGCCATATTTGTGAGTTTCTTATGAACAGCCACCAAGCCTGTTGTTCTCCATTAACTTCTGTGCCCCTAAAATGAGTTACATCAGCCTCTGACCTTACTAGACTGAAGTCACACACCCTGGTCCCCAACAAACCAAAAGTAAGGGAAGTTGAAGCTGGGAAATCACAGGTTTGAGTACAATCTGAACATCTTAGTAAGACTCTGTTTCAAAAGCAAAAATGAAAAGGTCAAGGCATAGAGCTCAATAATAAGGTGCATCGGGGTCAATATCTAGTGCATCAAAAATAATTAGAGGATTAACCACACAGACATGGATTCTGACCCTAATTTAGTCCCTTACTGGCTGTGAGAAATTAGGCCAGGTTTAAGAGTACTCATGTCTTTCTCTGAAAAACAGTACTAAATTTAGTACTTTTTCTTAAAGTTTTATGTTTGTTATTAGTAGAATTTTTTTTCCTTTGAAACATTGTTAGATGTAAGGAAAATCTAAATGGAAATTAAAGAACTGCACTACACCTTCTTACTCATAACCAACTAATTTCCTCTTTTACTAACATCCTATACAAGTATGATGATTTGGTGCAATTGTAAGCTGATATCAATATGATTTTTATTAACAGAAGTCCATTGTCAAGAACCATTCTACATAATTTTGGGGGAGGGAATCATTTCATAATTAAATTATGATTTTTCAGAATGCCCTGAATTAGAATCATATAGGATGTGGTCACATTAGATTGTCTTGATTCACTTAGAAATACGCATGTAGGGTTTGTAGTTATTTATGTCTTGTCAGTAATAAACATTCAACAAATGCTCTCTGCTCTGTTATAAGTAACAGTATTGTTATTCTTTCATAAATGTTTCATTTTCCTAGGTTTTCAGAAAAATCACACATTTCATACAGTCCTACTGTTTTCTAGTTTCCTCTGTTACATCTATTTTCTTGGCGTATTTTACTCCCAGAATTTTGGTGACATGCAATTTCGCCTCCAATTTCCATACACACTCTTCCCCTGTAACAGACGACTTGTGTGGGGGTGGAGTTTTCCTGTCTTGCCTCCTACTTTCTCACCATCATGTAGCACAATGATTGGCAAGGGTCTCTGTAAGCATTTTGTGCAAAGTGAATAGAAGGTTGCAATGGTGGCTGGGACCAAAGGGACAAAAGATAATGTGACAGGCACTGAGGAGTGAACAGGAGGGAATATGTGTTACAAAACCACAGTCTCTGGAAATGAATGATGATGAGAATTCAATACAGCTCTACCACTCCCAGGCTCAGGGACTCGAGCACTTTCTAAAGGAAACTTTAATTAAAATATTCCTCAACTCAACTCCTAGGAAATCAAGTTTCTCCATAACAGGGAAAAGTCAGAATGAATTTGGATAATTACTGAATATGTTATTCAGATTTATAAAATTAAAATCAAGTCACAAATTTGGGGGCTGGGTATAACTTACTGAAGTTCAGTAAAGATGAAAGTTAATTTTAATTTTCCTTTGCATTCAGAATAATTTTGCCTACTCTCAGTTTTACGTGGAAAAAAATGAGCATAGTTTATGAATCTTCCTTAAAACTTACTCCAAATAAAATACAATTTTTATTTTTAAAAACCTATTTTTTCTCCTCTGACTTACCTCCAAAATATTAAAAGCATGTCTTTTCTACAAGTCCATTTTTCTGTCTCATTTTTATTTTAGACTAATGATAATGAAACTTTATTGATGTCATTAGTGTAATAAAGGTTAAAAGGAAACTTTCTTCTAAACCAAATGTTCCTTTCATCTTTTGTAGATTTTTTAAAACTAGATACTAATATGTCCTATAATTAAGAAATAATAAAGTTTCCATTATGATTTATTTCCATAGATTTAGATTCAGTGCCAAGAAGCTACAGTTTAAATTGTAGTCCAATAGAAAAAACTCACAAATCCTCAGAGATTAAATTTAAATAAATTTATTCTTCAGCAAAAAAAAAGAAAAAAGAGGTAAATGAAGATATCCTATTTATTCTATAAGTTACAGAGAGAGGAGGGGAGAGAGAAAGACAGAGACACAGAGAATTATGAAGGGCAAGTGAAATACTGAGATTCCTTGGCATTTCTATGAAGACCGGACGGCAGGTTTTGCTCCTCTGAAGTTCAGAGAAGTTCCGGTACCAGTTCCAGTCTTACTTCCGGTTGCATGCCCCAGGGTGCCCACAGTTAAGTGAGCAGTAAGAAGAAGGAATGACAAGGCCAGAGGCTCTGATTAAGATACTTCTCGGCTGCCCTGAAGGATTCATGATGACTACAGAGTAGGAAAAAGCTTCTCATTTGGAAGAAACAGAAACTGAGCAGACTCGAGCAGCTTTTTAATGTGATAGTTAACTGCATGGGCATCGGAACACAACTTTATTAGCTGTGTGAACTCGGGCAGCTGAATTAATCTCTGTGTGTCTCATTTTCCTCAACTGAAAAATAATTCTTCTGTGAATGGGCTCATGTGTTCCAATGTAAAAAGGCACAGAAATGCTCAACATGTTTGTTTTTCTTACACTGTCCCACTTAACCCTCAAAGAAGCCTCTGGAAAGAAGACAGGAGGTCACAGAACCCTTGGTTTATTTTGGGTCACAATGAAACAAGACAGACTGTGTTCACTTTGAGAATCTTAAACCAAAGAAGGTGGATTTTACTTAGAATTAAAACAATTTAGGGTAAAGAGAGTAGATTAGAAAATGATAAATTTGATAAATTAGAGGGAAGATTAACAGAACTATTTTTAAATCTTTATTGGTACATTATGAATGCACATCATCATCACATTCAACATTGAGCATTTGTATCAGAATATGACATAACTTGATGCTCATTTTTCTCCTTTCCAACCGCCCTGCAATCCTCCACCCCCTACAAACACCCACTTTTTTCTTTATTACTATCACATTCTTTTCCTCTCCTATATCCTCTTTCCTTTTAAATATTTTCTATTTCACAGAATCAACTATACATACTACAACTCATTTACAAGCTAAAATCAAAGTGGATAAGAGAACTAAATATTAAAACAGACTCTAAACCTGCTGCAAAACAGGTTAGGTAAAACTCTTGAAGACATTGGCTTAGGAAAAGACTTCTTGAGCAAAACCTCTATAGCACAAGAATTGGCAGAACAAATCAACAAATGGGACCTCATTCTATTAAAAAGCTTCTGCACAGCAAAGGAAACCACCAAAAGAGTGAAAAGGCAACCAACAATATGGAAAAGAATCTTTACCAGCTGTTCCTCAGACAAAGGGCTACCAACAAGAATATATAAAGAGCTTACAAAAATCAGCCCACCCAAATTTAAAGACCCAATTCAAAACTGGGCATCTGAAATAAACAGATAGGTTTCAAAGGTAGAAGTAAGAGCAGCTAAGAAGTATATGAAAAAATGTTCAACATCATTGGTCATTCAAGAGATGCAGATGAAAACAACACTGAAATTTCATCTAACTCCACAAAGAATGACTGTTATTTCAGAATTAGCCAGCAACAAATGTTGGCAAGGTTGAGGAGAAAAAGGAACACTTCTCCACTGTTGGTGGGAATGTAGACTCAGAAAACCTCTGTAGAAATCAGTGTGGAGTTTTCTCAAAAAGCTAGATTTAGAGGTCCCATTTGACCCAGCCATTGCTCTGCTGGGTATAAATAAAAAGAATTAAAACATTCATATCAAAATGACATACGTGCACCCATGTTTATAGCAGCTAAGTTTGTGATTGCTAAATCCTGAAGCAACCAAAATGCCCATCAGCTGAAGACTGGGTAACAATGTGGTTCTTTTATAGAATGGAGTATTACTCTGCCATTAAAACTGAAAAGACTGAGTCATTCATACTCAAATGGATGTAGCTTGAGGACATCCTCATAAATGAAATAAATAGGTCACAAATGGGTAAATATCATATCTTTTATCTGGTATAACAGAACTATTTTTAATCTTTATTAATATCAAATATTTCCTACCATCACCCAAGGAAGATGAAATGGAATGTATGGCTTCTACTAGCCAAAACCTTAAAAAAGATAAAGTTTGGGGAAAATTCTAGAGTTACACGTATTGTTTTGTTTATTTAAGAAAAATGTATTGAATTTTAAGAAATGATAAATGGAGCATTACAAATGTGTAGTTGTAAAAATGTGTAAAAATTAGCTATGATACATACACAAAGGAATACTACCCTGCTCTAATAGTAAAATAAACTTGAGTATTGCCCCTAATGTTAAGTGAAATAAATCATATGCACAAGCTTACATGGCTAATAGTAGACCACCAAGGTTGCTCTGGTGTGGCTCCACTTTGCCCAAATTCTGCACATGCATGAGTGGCACTGAATGTGAGCCAGGGGCCCACAGAAAAGCGAGATGGGCTCAGGCCTAGCCCCACATAAGATGCTGCCATTTGCACATGCATAAAATCATCCCTGAAATGGTGGAATTAGAAGAAGCACCAAGAAGATTTGGGAAACATGGGTCACAAGAGGGTCCTACTCCTGAGCCATCTTACCTTCTGCTCCACATTCATCTTTGGGAAAACATCTGTCACATCCATTTATTATACTGGCCTAAACTAATCTGAGGCTAAAACTTGTGAGTGATATTCTTATTGTGTACAAAATAGCCCAATTTCCCTTACTATAAAGTCCTTCCCACCATTTTTAACGTTACCTTCTCATGTGAATTACACTTGTCTTTACTTGTGTCTATTCATTCAGAGATAGAGAACATGGTATAGCCCTTTGAGTCTTCCATATCACATAGATCATTCAGGACACACTTGAAAACCAAATATTTATAGTGTTACACATGATATGGAAAAATATATTATTATAATATTCTTTCATGTATAAATTAGCATACATGTAGCATTTGAATAATATATTAGCGGTGCCTGGTGGCACAGGCCTATAACCACAGCATTCTGGGAGACTGGGAAAGGAGGATTTCAAGTCTGAGCCCAGTCTGAGCAACTTAGAAAACAAAACACTATTAGGTCAAGGTTGGGGATGTAGCTCAGGGAAAAGGCCCTAAATTCAATCTCTAACACCGGAAAGAAAGAAATGAGATGTCTGAAATGACTGGATATCTTAACTGCATGCAAATCAATATGAAATACTGATAGAAATTAGACATGTCAATCAGGACTCCATCATGCTAGTGATCACATGTCCATGAATTTTCTTGCATGCTGCTGCCTCGCCACTGAAATCACATGAGGCATGTAACATGCGGCACTTGCTCTGTGAGAGATTAATCTGTCCCAAATACAGAGCAATAGGAGACAAGAGTGTAAGGTGCTTGAGAGGGACTGATTTGCTCAACCAGGTGAAAGTGACCCACCAAATGCATTTGCATAGGGAACAAGTTTGAGAAATTTCTCAATCTGTGTTGCCCATGGAGACACAGGCAAAGACACACAAAAGACAGAGGAAGAAAGAACTCAGAACCAGGAGAGAGATCTGAGCATACAGGGTCACTGGTGTAGAGAAGAAGACTGAAAATGGGAATGGATGAAACTCAAATAAAGAGAATGGACTGGAAAGAAAAAGAAGGGTCAGTGATTGAATTTGAGGGACACCAACACTTGGGGGCAGCTAGAAGAAATTCATGGCTAGAATACCTGTGAAATAGTGATGCCTGGCTAGTAGTTCCATAATTTATAGTAAAAAGGTAACTAACCATTAATAACCATATTTTGACAGAGCTTCCTATGTAACATCACTTTGGAGATAACATTAAAGAACAAGATGTCTCATTATCTCGTGTCTTCCCTCCTCCTCTGCCCTTGTGCATGCGTGAGGGACAGAAGAGGTAAGATCTTGAGATTGTAACAAAAAAGTAAGGAAACAAATTTTATGTATATGGGGGGGTGGTTGGGTGGGTAGGGTTATGGGAAAAAATGAGAATTAAGTTGTGTCTTATACTGGTACAAATCCCCATTATGGAGTGCAATCATGATGTGTATATTTAATGTACCAATAAAGATAAAAAAAAAGAAGAGGTAAGATCGAGAGGGGGTAAATAACAAGAGGGAAAAGAATGCGACAGTAATAAAGAAATAAAGGAAACATCATGTATATAGGGGGTGGGGCTGCAGGGCGGGGGAAAAGGGGAAAAATGAGAATCAAGTCATGTCATATTCTGATACAACTCTCAGTGTTGAATGCGATGATAATTTGTATTCATAATGTACCAATAAAGATTTAAATTAAAAAAAAACAGGCACAAAGACGTTCCACCAGTCACTTTGCTTACATAAATGTGTTACGTTTTGTAGGATAGGTGAGTTTACTTTACAGTTTAAAGTAACTTAAAGTTGTAATGAAAAACGCTTCATACATTTGAAGACAATGGAAAAAATAAGTTCTCTGATAACATAGGAAGATAGTTTAAAAGCCACCGATTTATTCTCAATCACTGAAATTATTCTTAGATAACTTCGCACACTGGCTGCTTGTCCGTATCTTGACCCCCAAGAAGACAATAATCAGATGAAAGCAGCTACTTCTAAGAAAAAAATGTCTCGCGAACTTCAATGATATTTTTCAATGCCAGCCTATTATTTCAGGCCATCATGTGCTTCAATTATGTAAGTTCAGAGATATTATGCTGACGTCTTCTCAGATTTAGGAGCCTTTCTTCCTTTCTGTTGCTGTCGGCATAGTTCCTGCATATTAATAAGCACGATCACATTTCATATGAAATATAATATGAGCCTCATTTTTAAACAGATTACAAAGCCATCAATTAGAGATTTGCTGAAGAAGGAAGAAACTTGTAATTCTCTGCTTCCTGCTTTTGCTCCACGCCCAAAGATAGAGCCGATTAACAAGTTCTTGTTCGTGAATAAGCTTGTGCTGCCATTCCTCCTGAGTTTCATTACACTCTAAAACCATCAGTATTAGTTGATAAGTCTTTAAATTCACTACTCTTTGGGCAGCCTGAGACTCAGACTTGATTTTGAATGGTTCTAATACATAATGCTCCTCTGTAATTCTCTTTCAAATTCTCCAATGACTGGGCAATGGAATGCTACATTTCCGTCGCCTATTTTGCCTCTTTTAACAGAGAAAGTCAAAAATCCTCTTTTATTGTCTCTCTTTCTAGAGGTTTGCCCGTTTCAAATAAAGGGATTTATTTCCCTGCTTACATAAATCTGGGAACATTGCAACTGTTGCCAGGAGAAATAAATTACAGTGTTAAGCTACAAATCTGTAGGTTTAAAGGTCTGCCTTCCTTCAATATTATTTTAAAGGAAAAATAATGTATTTCAAGAGGCAGAGAAGGTAGGTTCCTGGGTCTCCTCTCCACTATTGCGCTCTGTTCTCTGTTTTGGAATACCTAAATGGATTCTACAATTCTCTCAAGAAAAGAGCTATAATTTAAAACCTTTGGGCACTGGCTTCAATGAAGAGTGAAGCAACTGAAGAGAGGGAATGTCATGTTCCCTCAGCACCACTTCCATATATTTCTCTTCCCTTTTCACGAGTGAGTAATTCCAATGTGCATATGATTGTACTGAAGATATTTAACTGAAAATCCAGGGCCTGATTTTTTTTTTAAATTTTGTGACAGTGTCTCAAAGTTGCTAAATTACCCCCGCTGGGCTCGAACCAGCGATCCTCCTCTTTGAGCCTCCCAGAGTGCTGGAACTAGAGGCATGCAGCGCCTGTCCTGCTTCTTTCCTCCAGAGACCCAGAATTTTTCAGTGATATTTCCTTTAGAAGATATGGTTTGGAAAAGAGACTAACAGTATATCAGGATTTGTTTTTTCCATAAATCACACACTTCTCTTTTGAATTACAATAATCAAAACTGAAATTTGTTCTTAAATACACAGAGACCATGAGAATGAACAATGTGAGACAAGACTCAGCTTTGCAATGGGCATTTTTTGGCTTGAAGAACCATTGATTAGTATATAAGACTTCAAGAGTGTTAGACAATGTGCAGTGTATTCCATGCACTTGTGGGGAGCTTATTCTGCACCGCAGCTGTCAAGACTTCTGACTTCATTCAGAATGCAGGCAGGCAAACCAAGCCATTAGCTTCAGGAAGAAGCAAGGTCAGGATAAGAACAGGACCATAAAGAAGCTACCAGACTGACCTACTTGCAATCAAATCATTGATTTGAGGTTAAGAATTTGAGGACATAGATGAAAAAGGCCTAGAAGTTACAAATCATGCGGTCCAAAGCTGGTTTGTGGGTAATAAGAGACTTAAACGGTCTAGATTAGAAGTGGCCAGAGAGCGGTCAGAAAATGAAATAGCCCATTTTCTGAAATGGAATACAAAGATAAAGGGCCATAAATCAATTAGTTAATGACACTGACATATTTTTCATGAGCGACTCTTAAATATAAAACTGAGAAATAAAACTGCATATCATTTTGATCTTGATAAAACCAGCCAAAGTAAGACAAGCAAAGTAAAAAAATAATGATCACTCAGTGGAAATTATGGGAAACTATAATATTTGTTTACCAATGTACATGACGGGCTTACTTTCATTTTCTGTCTAGACCCTACAATGAACACACAGATTTTTTTTTAAATATTTGCTTTTTAAATGACATAATTGTGAAATGTAATCAAGAATAGATGACATCATTATCCACAGATGTTACCTAATTATTGCTCAAACATACAAATATCTAGATAAAGAAGGAATTTTAGTGGAGAAGTCAAGAGTATTTCTTGATCCACTCAAGAGCTCCTGGTCTTAACGACTTTAGAGTTGTGTTTCCATTAGAGCAGCAATATAGAGCACTAAGAGGGCATGTAGCAGACTGGGATCATATGGGTAACAGCACTGCTAAACACGCAGGATTGTTTGCTGCATTTCCGTAAGCCAGGAAGTAAAGTTACCTTGTGTTTAAAGTATGCAATGTATAACACTGTGGTGGACCCTGCTAGTCAGGAAACTGTAAAAGGACAGAACTCCACCCTGCTGTTGGAGTGTTCCATTTGGCTCTTACCTCTAAGGCTATGACTTACAGCTGTCAGGGCTCTGGTTCTTTGCCTATGTAATAGTTTTCAGCTAAAATGATTTGCAACAACTATTTCTTGTAGAAGTGACACCAACCAGGTGATCTCTGTTAACATCCAGGAGAGTAGCTGTCTACCTGCTTTGATGGGGGTGGACGTGCACACTTGTACTCAAGTCAGCAGGCTACTGCCGACTTCTGTGTTTGAGATCAATACCCCTCAGAGTCTCTTGTGGGTTACTAGAGCTCTGAGCATCTTTGTCAGAATAGCTGCCTCTGTTCTACTTTTCTTATGTGTAGACGCCCAAATCTGGCTCATGAACATTGCACATTGTTTGATTCCATCGTTGCTGTTCATGACCTTGTGTACCCTGGCAGCCTGCCACACTGAATTCATGGTAAATGTGGTCCTCTGTATCTATGGATCCTGAATGTGTGGATTCAACAACTGACAATGGAAAATTGGGAGAGGATGAGACTGAAAGGCACTTGTCCAGATGTCTTGCTTTCTCATCAACCCCTCGACAACACAGCACAACAGCCATTTACATAGAATTTACCTTGTATTCAGTAGTACAGTATCATCTAGAGATAAAGTACATAGGAGGTGTAGATTACATACACATTCTACATCATTTTTATAAGAGGCTTGACGGTCTGCATATTTTGTTAGCCCTAAGAATCCTGAAACCAATGTCCTTGTAATACCAAAAGACTTAGTGGTATTTCCCACTTTAAGTCAACCAGCCCTTCCATAACTTGAAGTCCAGCCTCTCCCAGGGCAGTCTACACCCTCTCTCAACTGATCTTGGTTGTTCTCACTTGTCAGTGGGCAGCGATTGCTGACCTGACACTGAATAATTTCCCATCTTTTCTGTCTCGCCTTGATCTTTGACTAAACCTTGTGCTCTTTTTTTTGTAGATAATTTTCAGCTAAGCAATTATCTATGCAGACTTTGAGACCAGATAGCTTTCTGTTTCTCAGAGTGACCCTCACCACCTGAAGGGAAGATGTCTAGAGGTTTGTTATTCAAAACATGACTGGAAATGTGATTGTCACCTGGGAGCTTGTCATCTATGTTCGATCTAATGTCCCTGCCCAGAATTTCTGAATCAGCATCTCAGTGGAGTTGTACGGGAGTGTGTGCTGTAACAACCACTCCAGTGGGTTCTTGGGCATGTTAAAGTTTGAGAACCACCATTCAGTGGTGCTTGCTAAAGCATGAACATTCGGCCCTCATCCTAACAGAAAACTGCATCGACAGGATTACAAGCATGTTTTTCCCATATGGGATTTAGATGGTCTGGTCTTTAATGCCAGCTCTGCCCAGAGCCATCTGTGCATTTTTGGACAAAGCTATTTATGCTGTTTGTACTTTGGTTTTTCTCATTTTTCAAATAAAAAATATCTCCCTGAGTTTACTGAGAGAACTAAATTAGATAATCCCTGCAAAATGTTTCACATAATTCATACTATAATCACACCATAAATGTTTATTTTTGTATTGTATTAATATTTGTAAATTCAAATGTGTTACTGTGCTATATTCTGCTCATAGCCAGAAAGTGTGTGTGCATTTTGCAAGGCAGTTTCTGATGATAATCAAAAGTCTAAAATCAAAAGAGTAATTGTCAACAGGAAAGAAAAATAAAGACTTATTGTTTAATCAATACAGAATTGCTCTCTGGAAAGAATTGAACTGAACTTGATACCTACAATGGTTCACATGATAAATTTGCATAATTTACCATAATAAAATGGTTAAATCTCCCTACATAGTTCAGCTTTGATTATTGTAACCAAATGGTTAAAATGGTAAATTTTGTTATATATATTTTATCATAATTTTTATGTATTTATTTTTTTTCAGACAGGGTCTCACTTTCTAGTTCAGGCTGGCCCTGAGTTCAGCCTCAAACTCACATCACAGCAATCTTCCTGTCTCTGCCTCCCGAGTGCTGGGATTACAGGCTTGAGCCACCACACCTGGCACTGGTGGTATGTGGTACTGATTGCTGCTAGGTGTGAGTCTCCACACCCAGTATTGTATTTGGCTACCAGGGGATAGAACCCAGGCCCTTGAGCATGCAAGACAGGCGCCGGAACCACTGAGCTAACTCCCCAGCCCAATTTTATCATAACTTTTTAAAATTTGAAGAAAAAAAATCTAAAAGACTATTAAACACCAGTTATTCAATACAGGGGGAAAAATGATTTCTTGAAGCTTTGTGTAGCACTAGATTTCTTCTAAACTGAAAAGGAAATGTTAACTTGAAACCAAGTTAGTATTTGCCATGCAACACAGGTCTAGATTGTGTGTTCTGGCTATTTTGAGAGCACAGGAATGTAGAATTTCCAATAAGACTATGAACAGAGACAAACATTCAGCAAACAGAACTTGTGGTTGACTATCCACCAATCAGGGTCTGTAGTACAGTAGAAGGTATCCTGAAATGACTGTGCTAGGCAAGTCCTCTGATTACATACCTTTTTTGATTTTTATAATTACCACAATAAGGTAAATATTAGATCAATCCCACAGATGAAACATCTCACCTAAGAAAGACTAGATATTATACCTAAGGACTGTACAGACTGTGAACACCATGCTTAAGACCTGGAAGGGGATTCATTTGACTTCTTATCTTTCCTTCTTTCCTCAAAGCAGAACTGCCCAAGTTGGGAAGATCAAACTCTCATAAGAATCCCTGCAACTAAGCATCTCAGACTTTTACCTGCTACCATCCTGTAGTGCCTGTTTCAGATTTTAAATCTCTCTTTCTCCATTGTAGAGGCAAAGAAACGTTCAGGGGACCTGACCCAGCAGAAGGGAGAACTTATGTCCCACTAATTCATCTTGGTATTCTGTTATTTGGACACAGTTATTGGACCAAAGACAGTCATAGTACATAAAACGGGACAAGTAGTAAACAGTAATTGCAGAGTGTGAGGTCTGGAACAAACAGCCTGCATTTAAATTTAAATGGAAGCACTTTCATTTACTATTTGTTTGATTTTCCACAAGTCAATGTCTCTGAGGATCAATTTCTTGAAAAAGAAAGGCAAAAAAGATAATAGACCGATGGACTACATGAATTAGATAAATGATAGATAAATGATAGATAGATAGATAGATAGATAGATAGGTAGATAGAGTCCCCTTATTTGACCTCAGCTGACAACTTCTGCATTAGATGACTGAAATCATTTGCATATGTATGAGTGATCTGTGCATATTCATGAATGACCATAAAACTTTTGTGAATTCCTTAAATAAGGAACCATAAAAAATAAGTCTCATAAACACACATACTTAGCTATATATAATTAAGTATATATTATATATCCGTATATATATTATGTATATATATTATATATACTACATATAATATATATCAATTATGTGTAACATATAAATAGATACAATGTATAGCAATGTTTAATTATACAGAGCTAAACTTTGTATGATTTTATTTCACACTTTGTGTATAAATAATCGTGCTAAACACTATACATACAGATGCTTAGAAAAATGCCTTGTACATATTAGTATGCTGCATGTTATTCTTTACCTTTTGAATTACTATTATTTTCATCATTATTAAACCTGAGAACTTCTTGGAAACTAATGTCCTAGTGAGCTGACTTCCGGTCTCCGATCTCAATGGTAAAAGCCCATTTGAGAGCATAATGGCAGGGCAGAGGGAGCAGTTAGGAGAGCGATGCAGGAGAACTCCAGCTGCTGAATCCTAAAGCACCAAGAACCTGGAAGGCGCACGACAGGAGACCGTGCCTTCCAGTGAGCTGAGGGGGCAGCAACCAAACCTGGAGAGATGCGGGGAGTTGAAAGGGTCTACATGGTGATGCACATCTGTGAGGCCCGCTACAGAGTAAGGGCAGAGAGGAAGCGAGGAAAAGCCAGGCCTTCCGGCCCTTATCGCTGACTCTGATGCTAGAATTATGATGGAGACTTTAAAAACAACTATGATAAATATACTATAGTAGCTAAATCTTGGAAGCAGCCCAAACATCCACCAACAGAGAAATGGATAATAAAATGTGGCATTTATGCATAGAGGAGTACTGGTCTACTAAAAAGAAAGATCAACTTGAGTCATGTGTAGGACAATGGATGAACTTTGAGACTATAATGTTAAGTGAAATAAGTCAGACACACAAACTTAAATATCACATGGTTGCTTTTGTATGGGAAATCCGAAGTAAAAATAGAGATCAAAATAAATGATATATTTTCTTGAAGACAAAGAATATCAAGAGATGGAGGACAGCGGATGAAAGAGAGAGGTAGTGGATGAATAAAAGGAATTGAGATGTGGGCCAGAGATTTAGCTGAGTGGTTCTGGCACTTGACTAGCAAGTACCAGGTCCTGAGTTCGATCCCTGGTAACCACACCCAACAGTGTCAGCCATGGTGATCACGCCCGTAATCCCAGCACTCAGAAGGCAGAGGCAGGAGTCAGGCTCACCTGCGCTACATAGTGAAGTTAGGACCAGCCTAAACTACAAAGTGAGAACCTGTTTCAAAAAAAAGAAGGAATTGGGATATGTTGCACACATGTGCCAGCTCCACACAAGCAATGTAAGCATGATATAATCCAAAGATATACAAAAATAAAGAAAAAATCAGGGTCATGGGATGAGTGGGTAGAGCTTGGAGGGAAGGAAAAGATGGTGTAAACGTGTTTTATGCACATGTATCAACTCCACACATGGAACGCAAACATTACATACGACACACTTGCATCTGTAAAATATAGTTTTGAAAACTCCAGTGAATAAAAGAGACAAAAGTTGTGTACTGATAAAAAAAATTGATGAAAGTAATGGAAAATAAGTGGAAGTTCTGGAAATAATTATACAAAGATGGTATCAGATGATCAGAGAATCTGAATATAGGTAGAAAGAAATGATGAAAGCTAAAGCATGGTGAAGAAGATATTAAAAAATATAATATCCAAGTTCTACGTGATCAGATCAAATTATCAAATATACACATAACCACAGGGATCACCGACTTTAGGAAGAGAGAGAAAGAGAACAGAGAAGAGGAATAATGGCCTCCTCAAATGTTTTTAAGTTGATGAGAGATATGACATGTTTTCTATTCTGCTGTAGAAATCCATCACAAATGACTGAGTTAAATAATAGGAATTTATTATGTTATTGTTATGGAGGGCAAGTGAAACAGGCCTCAGAGTGCTAAATTCAAGATGCCAACGAGGTACTATTATTTCCCAGAAGTAGTAAAGGAGCATCTTTATTCTTGCTCTGTACAGTGTGGAGAGGCAGCCGACATTCCCTGATCCATCTTCCCTTCCCACTTCAGTGGCAGCAACAACTGACAGAGTCTGTTAAAAGTCTCAGCACTGGCCTAACACTGACTTGCTACCTCCCTTCCCAAGACTTCCAGCCAGTAGTGAGCACATCGGACTCACCCATTAAGATTATCTGCCTGTTTTAGAGTCATCTGATTAAATGCTTTATTTCATCTGCCTGATTTGTTGCTCACCATGTATTAAAATCTCAGTCTCGACAAGATCTTTCTAATAGAAATCACAAGCTGAATATTGAATTCAGGTAAATGACCTGTAGTAGTCAAAATAGTTTTTAAAAGAAATTGTTGTGTACTAGGCATGGAGACTCATGCCCAGAAGCAACCAGTACCACATACCACAGTGCCAGGTGTGGTGGCTCAAGCCTGTAATCCCAGCACTCGGGAGGCAGAGACAGGAGAACTGCTATGATGTGAGTTGGAGGCTGAGCTCAGGGCCAGCCTGAACCACAAAGCGAGACCCTATCTCAAAAAACCTAAAAAAAAAAGAAAAGAAATTGTTGTGGTTTCTACCCAGATATCCTCCCCAAAGCCTGGTACACACATAGGTGGGGCTCTTGGGAGGTGATGGGATGACGGTGACATAATACTCATGGGTGGATTAATCCAGTGGTAGGTTTAGACATAATTGAGATGTTACCTTCCTCCTCATTTGACCTCTCTCTCTCTCTTTCAGTTTCTCTCTCTCTCAGTTTCTCTCTCTCTCTCTCTCTCTCTCTGCTTTCTGCCACCATGGCCCTAAGCAACCCTCCCCTGCCATGCCATCTTGCCATGGAATGAGCCATGTATGGATTCAAATGTCTATGAGTTGTGACCCAAATAAAATTAACTTATAGGTGTTGGGTATTTTATCCAGCAACAAAGAAAGTAACCAACACAAAAATGTAGGAAAATTTACTCCAAAGTTACAAATACTGAGTCAGTGCACTACTAATGAAAGATTTAAAAAATTAATCAGTGAAACTACTTAAATCTCTGAAATCAATCGAACACAGTGAAAGGATTTAAAAAAAAAAAAAACAGCAGCAAAGCAATCCACTAGTGAAAGGGATTTCCTCTAACCAGTGCTGGTAGACACCTGAGTAACTATGTGAGAGAAAAAAATTAAATTCCATGCTACCCCACACTATACCCCCAAAAGAATTCCAAACAGATGACAACAGAGACAAAGAAGTTAAACATGGAAAGTGTCTAGGAAAAAACAGAACAATACAGTTATGTCTTTGGAACAGACAAAACTTTCTTCAAGAGAAAAATCAATGACTGTAATAAAAATTACTAGTAAAACTAAAGATGGTGATGTTTAGTTCTGTTTCTTAATAGGAATGTGTGTTATGCAATTAAATAGGTATGTAGATATTTCCATTAAAAATGAAAATTTCTGCATGTCACTACATGCCTAAAATCCTGACTGCATGTGAATTCACTCTTTCAATTGTCTCTAGCAACAGTTCTATATCTACCCTTAACAAGATCTGGTAACCAAAACAATACAATTAGCCTTCTCTTTAAGGGCCTAGGAATTGAACTCAGGACTTTACAGTGAGCTAAGTGCCACGTTCTTTTCTATCTTTATTTTAAGATATGGTTTTAATGAGTTGCCCAGGCAGGACTCATGTTTGTAATGCTCTTGTTTCAGCCTTCTGAAGTGCTAAGATTTATAGCACTTTTTTATCCTTGAGTTAAAGTTGGATTTTCTGCTCTCACATGAAAAAATACATGATAAAAGCAGAAGAGAGCTGGAGATGTAACTTAGAGGTAGAGTACATGCTTAGTAGGTCCAATTCCTTCTGTTTAATCTCCAACACCCCCTTCCTCACCCGGATATAGGACAAAACAGTACTTCTTTTCTTCCATTGTTTAGTAATATTTTCTTTTCTATGGGAGTGGCTATCATTTGCTTTTCTTCCTATTTGTCTCTTTTTCATTATCAGCACTTCCAGCCAAATAGTGAGAGCCAGAAATGGGGCATCTACCTACCCCTCAACACCCCAGCCATCCTCAAACCCTGTGAACACTAACCCCAAGCACTTTTGATCTTACCAAGCCTGAATCTAATGGAAGCATCTTAATGATGCATTTGACAGGCTCATAGTAGGGTTTACTCTACATTCAATAAACTCCCTGTGAATTGCTCCTTCAATTACATTTCCTCCAGTAGCATTTTCTTATATGAATTCCAAATCCACTTGGTATGCAAACCCTTGAATCTGGGTGTATAAGATGGGATAGTCTGTATTTTAGAAGTGTCAGACAGCCTTCCTTATAACTGCACTGTGTTAATTTATTACTTTGACTTACTGAGAACACACACTCTTCACCTCTGGGCACAGAAACATAATCATAATAATTAAATTTGATTATATTGAGAAGATTAACATTTTAATTCTTAGCTGAAAGAGAATATGCAAGTCATAAGGCTTGATCAGATAAGAATAGCAGAATCTGAGATTTGTACATGTAACACTGAAGGTAAATTAAGCAGATACTGCTCTCTGGTAATGACTGTGCAACATGTCAGGCTACAAAAACTAAGCCAAATAGCCTTTGATTTGAAGGCACTATACTAATCAGCTTTCTCATCAGTGGGATAAAATATTTGACACCCACAAATTAAGGAGAGGTTTATTTTGGCTTGCAGGTCCTGTTGGTTCAGTCCATGGCTGGCCAGCTCCAAGGCAGAAACAGCCTGGTGGAAAACCTTGGCAGAAGAAGCTGTTCATGCCAAGTAGCTAAGATGTGGAAAGAGTAGAAAGGGGCCAGAGTAAAGAATACCACCTTGAGGACATGCTTCTCTGACCTGACTCTTCCAACAAGACCCCACCTCCAAATGCATCTGACTTGGAGGGACTTGTTAAATCTACATCATAACAGGAATAAATCATTGTAACATGGTCTGGTTAACAATCAGAAGTTAATATGCATTTTTACATGAGTTAATGCATAGAAGTTAATATGCATTTTTACACAGAGATCTACAGAAGTAAGTGGCCAATATTAAATACAATGAGCTCTAAAGACAGATTGCTTAACTTCAAATCTTGAGTCTACTCCTATGACACAATAGAATCTTGGATATGCTACATTAGGTTGTAAGCCTAGGTTTCCCATCTGTCAAAATATTACAGAAAATTGAACTAGATGACATGTGTATGTTTATGTGCAAAATATATTTGGATTACTAGCTGAAATATTTTAGTACTCTGTAAATTTTTGGAAGGTAGATGAAAATGACAGGTAGGTAGGTAGGAATAGATAGATATTCTAAGGAAATGTTAAAATTTTATTATAACATTATTTAATAGTCTATACATTTTCTACTCCTTATTCTGGGATGAGGATATGTGGAGATCTCACACAAAGGCAAGCACAAAAATACACTCTTGAATTAAGAATTGACCAGGAAGAGATATTTAAGGGCCAGTGACAGACCCAGAGAGAGCCTGGCGAGAGGTCAAAGTGGTCAGTGTCCATGGCACTAAGAACAAGGGACAAACTGCAAAAATAGGTCACACCAGAAAGACAACCTGAAAACCCTCCTGTCAGATGGTAGAAGAAATTATTTGCCCTACTGAAAAATAAGGTCATTATCTACATTACCCATAAGGCCAAGGAAAGCCACCAAAGGATTTTAAGCAGACTTTGAGTTCTTAATTATAATTTTTAGAAAAATCATTTGATCGAGAATTAAGTGAAGAAAATTGAGCTCTTTATTTTTTATGATTACATTAAGAGAGAAGGTCAGTAGCTAAATAGAGATTTCTTTGTCATTTGCATATTGCTTCCTGGCTTTGGTCTTATATCCTCCTCATTGTTGAGTCCCACATATTTTACCTCCGACCCCAAAATATTGATGGAAAATCTGATGTAACAAAATGATGGACTGTCTGAGACAGAGGCTAAGAGGAAGTATGAAAGCTCTGTAGATGGTAGCAAAGAGGATACAAGGCTACCCCAGGAAGGAAAGGAAAAATGAGGAGCTCAGAGAGGATAAACAAGTACAGCCCAAGGGGAAATATAACAGCAATATTTTTCAGCGTGTTCCAGATGCATGCATGTGACATATAATCTAAAAGGAATTGCCAGTGCTTTTCCCCTTCCAAGCATTAAGGACAGAATCAACAAGTCATCAATTATAAGCATAAATATTTACATCACTGTGACCAGTGCTCAGAAGAAAAATGCTATCCAGTATCTTAGAATATAATACAGGATCCTCCTGGGGATTAATGGAAAATGTCCCCTGGACGGTAGCAGCAAAATGATCCCTAATAGATGAAATGATTGGTCAAAAAACAAGGGAAATGTGGTAACAGGCAGAGGCAACAGCACACAAGAGGCAGGGAGGCACAAAGGAGCTTGGTGTTTGAAAGGAGACAGAAGGAAACTAGAATGACTAGAGCACAGTCAACAGATTTGGAGATGCACCACAAAGGAAGAGAGAGCAATCTTCAGAATGTGCAAGCACAGGTTTTTTTTTTAACATACTAACAATGAAAATGAAGCAAGTGACACAACACAGAGTTGTTTTATGCGATCATCAAATGCAACCAAATCACTTCCTTTACTGATCATTTCCCATGGAAACACATGCTTAGTAACTCAGCAGAAGTATAATTACAATTATTGATTGTCCTCAGTGAAGAGCCAAGTTACAGCTGTGACAATAGAACAGGGTGAGATCCCTTCTGTCATCACAGCTCCATTCCTAAGCTGACATTGTATTTGCATTCCTAAATGCTTTCTCTTCATACTACGTAGAGAGATTAACAGCCATTGCAGCAGAAATATGAGAGTCATTACTGCTGATTAAATGATCATTTTCCAGAGCAACATTATGCGCCAGAAAAGAAAATCATGAGCTCACTTGAGTTGATAGACCCCATAACAGCTCATTTTCTCCTCAACAGCTACCACACCAAGGGTTGGAGAAGTTTGTAAGGATGTTTCACAGATACAGAGCTTAGAAAAGTGGGCACCTTGGCAGAAAGCTTGTATCACTGTAATCAACCTGCTGGAAGTAATCCATAACGCTAGTAAAAAGAATTTAGAAAGTATTTGATTCTATATCTTAGTCTATTATTTTAAGTCAATAAGATACACAAAAGAAGATAGCCTCCTAGAGAGAATGCAGCAGAGAGGACTGAAAGTCTATGGAAATTAGACTCAAAGAGAGTAAGACACAGTGTCAGTCCATTATCCAGGTAACAGTATACCACCGACAGGTTGACCTATAATTAGAAATTTATTTTCTCATGGTTCTGAAAGTTACAAGATCAAGATGTCAATATGTTTCGTGTCTTCTGAGGTTTCTCTTCCTGGCCTGTAGATGGCTTTCTTTCCCCTGTGTCCTCTCACCCTGTTCCCCTATCTGTTGTATCTGAGTCCTAATCTTCTCTTTTGATCAGTTATCTTGTTTTGATAGTTATCTTGTTAGGGGTCTATCTCCAAATACAGTCCCTTCCTAACATAATGGTACTCAGGTCTCCACTTACACTTAGGAATCTGGGCTTGGGATTTAGCTCAGTGGTTCCAGCACCTGTCTTGCAAGCACAAGGGCCCTGGTTCGATTCCCTGGTAACCACATACAATACTGGGCATGGAGACTCAGGCCCAGCAGCAACCAGTACCACATACCACAGTGCCGGGCGTGGTGGCTCACGCCTGTCATCCCAGCACTTGGGAGGCAGAGGCAGGAGGATTGCTGTGATGTGAGTTTGAGGCTGAGCTCTGAGTCAGCTTGAACTACAAAGCAAGACTCTCTCAAAAAAAAGAAAAAAAAGAAAAAAAGGAATTTGGAGCACATTCAACCATAATATTCAACAAGCACTCACTGAGCACTCACTCTGTAGTGTACTATGCAAGGCTCAGAGGCTGTAGGAACACACATCCTGCCCTTATGACCATGAGAATGAGGAAGGAAGATAGGAACCCTATGTGAGGTTATATATGAATATAGGTTGCTAGCTAATTGCAGTGGTGCAACATACTACAAAGGAAACTGGAGATGAGGGAAGTAAGTCTAGAGTAAGGGCATCTTCAGCTACATCACAAAGAGAATTTTGAGAGACAGAATAAAATAAGTGGAGGAAGATGTGATAGATGTGATGGATGTGAGAATCAGGAAACAGCATCTTTTCCAGGAGCAAGCAGAGGAAATCTATTATTCTAGAAAGGCTGAGTAAAGTCACCAGAATGAAGAGAGGGTCAAGAGGTAAAAGAGAGTTCATAGGACAAGAGGGATATGTTTGAGTATGTATTCTAGGTATTAATGCTTTGGCAACTGGAATGAATAGAGACTTCTCAGAAGAAGTACAAGAGGCTGATGAAGAGAAGACAAAACGTTCTATACCTCTGGCTATTTTAGAAATTCAGATTAAAATAATACTAAGAATCCATTTTATCCAAGAAAAAATAGCTATCATCAAGAAATCAAGTAAGAACCCATGGCGGTGAGGCTCTGGGAGAAAAGGAATATAAACTAGTACAACCACTATGGAAATCAATATAAAGATTCTTCAGACAACTAAAACTGGGAATTCCATTCATCATAGCTATTCCTCTTCTAGGTTTCTTCCTGAAAGAGTTAAAAGACATCATATCATAGTGAAACACATGTATCCTTTCTTCACAGCTAAATAGTGGCTTATTTTTTTCATCAGCAGGTGAATGGATCAAGAAAATGTGGTACACACACACACACACACACACACACACACACACACACAATGGAGTACTAGTCTGTCAGGTAAAAGGATAAACTTAAATCATTTATAGAAAAATGGAAGCACCTTAAGATCATAATATTAAGCGAAATAAATCGGACATGCAAATTTAAATATCATTTTGTTTCTCTTATATAAGAAACTAAAAATACAAATGAATTAAATAGCAAGATAAAATAATACAAGAAAAGGAAGCCAAGAGATACAGATAAGATAGAAGAGTGGGGGCTGGGGAGTTAGCTCAGTGGTTCCGGCGCCTGTCTTGCAAGCGCAAGGGCCCGGGTTCGATTCCCCGGTAACCACATAACAATACTGGGTGTGGAGACTCACCCCAGCAGCAACCAGTACCACATACCACAGTGCCAGGCATGGTGGCTCACGCCTGTAATCCCAGCACTCGGGAGGCAGAGGCAGGAGGATTGTGATGTGAGTTTGAGGCTGAGCTCAGGGCCAGCCTGAACCACAAAAGCGAGACCCTGTCTCAAAAAAAATAAATAAATAAATAAATAAAGATAGAAGAGTGAAAAAAGAGTTAAGACGTGTTACATATATTTACAGCAGGCATAATAGTGCAATTGAAGGAGCTCATTAAGAAGAGCTTCTACAAAGTACCACATCTTTATCTAGTCTCCAGTTGATGGACATTTGGGTTGTTTCCAAGATTTATCAATCACAAACTGAGCTGCTATAAACATGGGTGCACATATGTCACTGTGATATGAATCTGTTAATTCTTTTGTGTATATACCTAGCAGAGCAATTGCTGGGTCAAATGGGACTTCCAATCCTAGCTTTTTGAGGAATCTCCACACTGATTTCCACAGAGACTATACTAGTCTACATTCCAACCAACCGTGGAGAAAGGTTCCTTTTTCTCCACAGCCTCGCCAACATTTGTTGCTGGCTAATTCTGACATGGCAGCCATTCTTTGTGGAGTGAGATGAAATCTCAGTGTTGTTTTCATCTCCATCTCTCAAATAAACAATGATGTTGAGCATTTCTTCATATACTTTTTAACTGCTTACTTCTTCTGAAAAGTATCTGTTCATTTCAGATGCCCATTTTTGAATTGGGTCTTTAAATTTTGGTGAGTTGATATGTTTAAGCTCTTTATATATTCTATATAGTAGCCCTCTGTCTGAAGAACAGCTGGTAAAGATTCTTTCCCATGGTTTCCTTTTGACTCTGTTGGTGGTTTCCTTTGCTATGCAGAAGCTTTTTAACAGAATGAGATCCCATTTGTTGATTTGTTTTGCCAGTTCTCATACTATAGAGGTTTTGTTCAAGAAGTCTTTCCCTGAACCATTGTCTTCAACAGTTTCACCTAACTTATAAAAACATACATTTTTATCTGACCTTTTCCATCAATTAGTTTTTCATGCACAGTTAAGATTCTTCAAAGCTGCAATAAGCATGTGAGTCAGGCTGAGGCTCTTACTGGAGGCAAAGGATCTACTTTCAAGCTCATCTTGTTGCTACCACAATTTAACTCTGTGAAGGCTGTAGAAATGAGGGTGTCATTATCTTGGGGGTTGCTGACCATCAGGTCCTTGTCCACTATTCCTTTCCACAAGAAACTCACAAGAGGCAGCCATTCTCAAAGCCAGAAGGACAACAAAGTTTCTAGCAAGATAAGCGTTAAAATCCTATGTAACATAATCAATAGAAGAGATGTCCTATAACCTGCTATGTTTATTTGGCTAAAAGCAAGTCACAGGGGTCCCCACACCCTACAGGCAGGAGGGTGTACAAGAAAGTACACACCAAGTGGAGGGCTCAGAGGGTCCCCTTAGGAAATTTCCCATTGCCATTGGCCTACATTTTATTTAACCCCTGTTCTTTTTGTCCACTTGGGATTGATGTGGCAGAATAAAAGACTGAGTAACTAATAAAAATTAAAAAACATAATAAAAGACAAAATTCAGTTTGCTCATGATCCTGGAGGCCGGGAAATCCAGCATCAGGGGCTCAACACTAGCAATGACCTCATTGCAATGTCCTAAGTGGGACAGAGAAAAACAAAGGCAGGTGAGAAACAGAGGGAGAAAGAAGGGCCCCAACTCTGTCTTTCACAAGGAAATCACTCTTTCAGCACCAGCATGAATCCACTCATGAGCATAGAGCCTCCTCGATCTCCATGACTATTGTTAGGCTGCCTGACACTTGCATACAGGAAGTAAAGTTTTCCAACATGTGAAGCATGGGGGTACATTAAACCACGACACCTACTAGGAATGACTCTATGTATCTCATTTATAGCAGGTAAAAATCCTTCTTCTGATGCGTTAGTGTTCTGCTTTTCTAAAATATTTGTGGGTTTTTTGGTTTTTGTTGTTGTTGTTGTTTATTTTGAGTTTTGTTTTTGTTTTTGTTTTTGTTTTGAGACAGGGTCTCGCTTTGTAGTTCAGGCTGGCCCTGAGCTCAGCCTAAAACTTACATCACAGCAATCTTCCTGCCTTTGCCTCCCGAGTGCTGGGATTACAGGCATGAGCCACCACACCCGGCACTGTGGTATGTGGTGCTGATTGCTGCTGGGTGTGAGTCTCCATGCCCAGTATTGTATGTGGTTACCAGGGAATCGAACCAGGGCCCTTGTGCTTGCAAGACAGGTGCTGGAACAACTGAATTAACTCTGCAACCCATTCTAAGATATTTGACCTAGAGTGGGAAGCCAAAAAAGAAAAAGAAATGTAAAGATCTCCTGGAGTAAGAGAAACTTATGAAAAAATTTTTCTGAGAAATATTTTTCTGAGATGGGAGATGAGCCTAGTCCACTCTATTTAACCCAAAACAAAAGTGCTGCAGCAGTGTAGTACAGCACAGAGAGCACAGAAACAGGAATGAGCTATTCAAACAATCCAGAATGCTCACAAGCTGCCCTTTTATTATCCATAATATAAAAACAATCCTCAGTTTCTTCAGCCTTTTCTGGTTCCTTTAATGTATGCATTGTCCTATCTGAAAGTCTTCCACAAGAGAAGACAAAAAATTATTTTCTCTATTCCCATTTCAGGATCTACAAGCTGTCATTCTCAGGTGTTCTTTTCCCAACTGACTCATAAAGATGTCACCACTATTTTCCATGATCTAGCAGACACAGATTCTGAATGACGGGTGTTGTTAATTTCTGAGAAATAAGACCTTCGGATCAGAAAACACTGAGTTCTTCCCCTTTGTGATGGTGTGGTTCCAGCCAAGCTCCTTAACCTCAAAGGCCTTCATATTTTCATCTGTAAAATGAAAACAGTTACAGTCCCGAGGCAGTAGATTTGAGATGAAGATTACGTATAAAAACAATTTAGCGTCATCCTGGCAGGTGGAAAATGTCCCAAAAGACAAGGGTCTAAAAGTAACATTTTTATTAATAACATGAAAACTACTTAGTTGCCAGATCAATGTAAATTTAAGAAATATTAGGTTGATGACTTTTTAAGTTTAATTCATCCTTTAAGATTATCATAAGTTACTCTTACCATTTTATCAAAGATGAAATCCTAAACAAAATAATTGATAAGACATAACCTTGAAGTAAAGGACATGCTTCATGTGAAACATATTTAACTTTGAAAAACACTCCTCATTCTCCAACATAGACTTTTCTTAATTTACCACAGCAGGTGAAAACATCTTGGACTTCTCCTGATCTAGAGCTCAACTCTGATAACTGCTGGATTAGACAGAGGACAAGGTCCTGTTGGCCTAGGGTAATAGAGTTTATACAACTGCTTTCTTGTATCTCAACTACTAAATAAATTATTGATTCATCTCACATCAGCACACATTTTCCATTCAGTTACCTGAAATAAAACAAAGCCTCAAAAGCTGTTTGATTGATCTCCAGTGAACCAAACTGCTAAAACTTCTTTGCAATTGGCTACCTTGTTTTGGCAGTAGGCACAGATCAAGGCAGCCATTATATCTGGCTGAGTTTGTTTGAACCATACAGGTCTCAACTCTACTCAGCAGAGAAATTTGATGGTGTTAGGACTGGTACAAGAAAATCTCCCACATTTTAAATACAGTAACATTCTGCAATCTTTCTGGCAAATTACACTTGATTGGGATGAAAGATAAATGTCACAATTGAGAGCAATTTGTAAAGATGCAACTGGAAATAATTTCTTTGCTCATGTTGTTAAAAAGAAATACATTCTCAATCATAGATTTAAAAAGAGTAGTGATGTGTGGTGTGAATACTTTAACTGAATGATTATTCAGCTCTGAATAATGTTTGCCTATGTATACAGGTATGTATGTATGTCTATAGGTGTATTAGTAGTCAGGACATGTTTGTGTTTCAATCTACTATTTCTGCCTGATTGGGAAAGTAAGAACAAAGACGTGCTTTCTGGACTTTGGTATAGCTTTGGAACCTCTTTTTAACAAAGTAATCTTGATTCATGAAAAAGAGAATGATTTAGTGTCCTATACATTGTTTCCGACTACTGGATTTCTCAGGATAATTGTAGTGGCAAATGACAGTAATCCAACAAAGACTGACTTTAGAAAGGAAAAAGGGAAAGGGATTGTTTCACATAATAGAAAAATCCCAGGGAATTCAACTTTTAGAGAGAGCAGATGCCAGATTCCCAAATGGTAAAATTCAAAATCCCACTCTCTTTCTCCATTCTGCGGTCTTCTTCATTTCAGGGCTCTCTATATGAAGTTACAAAATTGTTAACCAGCAAATTAGGATGACAACCTGTCAGCCCAACAACTTCAGCTACTAAAGTATCCTTTTTTCTAAGTTACTCTGTGATTCGTGTGTTCCAGCTAGGTCCAAATGCCCAACACAGAATAAATCACTTGGCATAGAAACGGGGTCAGGGTAAGTCATTAGAACTGGATCAACTATTTAGCTCCGGGACCTGATGTAATCTATAAGCCAAACAGGACACATCTACTGAGAGCAGTGCTGCTGGGGAACCGTGGGTCATCAAAAATAGATGTCCTTACCCCTTGGTGATATTCCACTCGCTTTGTCCACAGCCCGTTTAAACAGCATATGTCAGAACTTCTACCTTTCCAATATGTGACCTTGCAGCAGTAAGATAAAATAACTTCCTGTCTGAGTCAATGTGAGGTGCTTAAGTTCTCTCCCTACATGAAATACAATAGCAATGACAACACTTTTAAAGAATCAGATTGTGGGGACTCTAGAACGTTCCACAGTGTGCTCGTGTGGAAGGAGCAGTGACCACTTGTCCACCTCATAAATGGAGATCTCATTTATATCTTCTCTCAGTGAAAAGCCTATGACTTAATAACTGCAGTTTCTGAACTGCAACAGGGAAAAGGTGGCATCATTATAGTAGGAGGATAAGCATCCGGCTTTGAATGGTGAAGGCTCCGCTGCCTCAGGTCCTCAGTAAATAGAAGCCATTAATTTTTTAATCAATGGGCTGTGTCATGTCAGGAAAGTTGTTTAACCTCCCTAAACTTAAATTTTCTTGTTTCTGAAATGGGGACAATGATATTTACCTTGCTGATTCGTAATGAGGATTAGACGTAGAAAAATTAAGTGTAAGAGTGATACAGGCAGGAAATAAATAATAGCTGTTATCCTCAGTAATAAGAGCTGCTGTTTAATACGGATACAAAATGATTCTGAGAGAAGAATCGATACTCTGCGTAAACAATTATAGAAAAGAATGTGTAAGACAAAGTGTCAGGGCTACTGAACTAAAACCAGAACTTGAAAACAATGGTTCTGCCTTCTCTCCATAGTAAAATGGACTATAACACTCAGTTTTTAGAAAAGACACATCATGAAGAAAGCCAAGTACAGAGAAGAAATCGTAAAGGGATCAGCATTTGCTTTATCCTTGTTAAATGGTACTTATGCTTTGGGTGCTGTTAATGCTATAACTGATATAGAGCGGAGAGGAGGAAGCCAGTGCCCTCATGGCTCTTCACAGTTTAAATTCATATCCAGCTCTTCTAGAGAGTCAGGAGGCTGACACAGGTGTCATTATCCTCCAATCTTTGTCTTCTTGGAATATCATTTTTTTCTGTTTTTATTAATTTATGCTCAATGCTTTGGGCCCTGGGTTCTATACCCTAAAATGTGAATCTGACTCCCATTTTACCATCAATCAACACTGAGACCTTGACAAAAACAACTTCTAAAAGCCTCAGCCACCTTCTCTGAAAACAGTGACGATACAGGAGAAAATACAGAAGAGTGCTTCAGAGTCTAAGTGTTGGAGTCAGACTGCCTGAACTAGTTTCTGAGTAGTCTTAAAAGAGAAACAAATTGCTCAACTTTTCATATTTATATATTGGAGATACTGACATACCTACTTATGAAAATCAAGTGACATAATCGGGCAAAGTGTTAAGTAAACTGTCCACTTTAAGGTGAGAAGTCTATGAATGTTATATAATGCTCTTCCTGATAATCTTGATCATTTTTATGGCTGCCTTGAAGTTGAAGTGATCACATCCCATTTTATTATCACAGCACCATATAAGACATATAGTAAATACTAAAAATGACTCCAGGACTATCTTATTATAATCAGCATTACTATACCTGATCTTTTAAATGCTAGAATGAATGTGAAACTTCTTTTTTTTTTTTT